>OY856187.1:48934182-49001830 GCA_963693315.1 Diogma glabrata | reverse complement strand
ATATATATATATATATTTATATATGGTACTCCTGGTACTCCTCAAGGTGGCATTTTATCTGCTTTATTATTCACAATTTTTATTAATGACCTTCCTGATTATGTTGACATCAATACCCATCTTTATGCGGATGACTCTCAGATTTATTGTTCTTTTCCGTCTGATCAATTTAATTTATGTGTTGATAAAATGAATGCTTCTCTTTCTTCTATTTCTGATTGGACAAATTTGAATCATGTTTATGTTAACCCATTAAAATCACATGCTATGATTATTAGCAGAAAGAAAATTAATAATCCTCCTCCCATTTTATTTGATGGTAATGTCATTAATTATGTTGAAAAAACAAAATCATTAGGTTTAATTCTTAATTATGATCTCACTTTTGATGATCATGTTATTAAAATTTGTGGTGAAGTTAACAGTTGCTTAGGGATGCTTTATCAATCAGTTAGTTTCACACCTGTCAATTTACGTTTGAAACTTGTTAGAGCTTTAATAATACCCAAATTACTATATTGCTCAAATATTTTCCATAATTGTTCAAGAAAAAGTTGGGATTTACTAAATGTAACATTTAATAACTGCGCAAGATATATATTTAATCGAAACAGATTTAGTTCAATTTCTACCTTTTCTTTTCAAATTTTAAATTGTTCTCTTGAAAATTATCTTAAATATCGTACTTGTCTATTTTTGCATAATTTAATAAAATATAAATGTCCAGACTATCTTTATGAACTTCTCATTTTTCCAAGATTTCAACGAAATAAGTTACTGAAACTTCCAAACAGTTGCCTTTCTTCACAATTTAGATCATCGTTCTTTGTTGAGAGTATTAGATTGTGGAATAATCTTGAAGCAGGCATTAGAATTCTTGAATCAACTTCTGACTTCAAGAGGAAATGCTTGCTTCATTTCTCCTCATGTTAAGGGTTTGGTCATTGCACAGAAGTGATAATCAATAAGTTTAGGCTTTTTGAACTCAAATTACTATTTATTAAAGAAAGCAGTTCATTAATGTCACCAGATTGATTTTGTTACATTTTCAATAATTCTTTATTTTCACAATTATTTAATTCTTTTTTTTTTTTTTTTGTATTAATTAATCAATGAATAATTAATATTTTAATATTAAACTTAGTTCACGATAAACTTCGGTTTAAAAAGGAATTCCTTATGTGATACTACACTGTATAAATAAATAAATAAATAAATAAATAAATATATATATATATATATATATATATATATATGTATATATATATATATATATATATATATATATATATATATATATATATATATATATATATATATATATATATATATATATATATATATATATATTTATATATATATATATATATATATATATATATATATATATATATATATATATATATATATGGTCTATATTTAAAAAAATTCTACTTGAAGCCGTATTTTTCATTTATCAAAGGCTATCTATAAACCGAATATAGAACAAAATAGACCAAATTAAAAAGGGTCGAGTCAAAATGTCGCAAAATTTTGCTGAACTTGACTGAAATTGCTTTTTAAAAAGTTCATTTAATAATAAAATATTTGATATTTAACATAAAAAAAAATCTGAATCTAAAAATCGCCATTTAAAAATCGCCACAAAAAAAACTGATTCCCGACATATGCACAACGAATTTTATCTCTAAAACAAAAAATGATGCTAGTCCCAAACTTTCTCAAGTTGTTAGATATAAAATAAGCTTCAATTTAGTTTAAAAAAAAAAAAAAAAAAAAGTTAGTGCCATCTTTTTTTCAATTACATCATTTTTTCTTATGTTACACCGTTAAAAATTATTTCAAAAAATTAACAGTGTACATTTTTAAAAACTTTGTTCTAATACCTATTCAACGACATATCATTTATGAAAATCGATTGAGTAGTTTTTCTACAATCGCTCGTCAAAATGCACTCACATCACAAAATGACAAAAATTGAGGGGCACCCTGTGAAGACCCCTGGTCGAAAAAAAAAAATTCTAAGAGAACTTGTATTTTTTATTTATCAAAGACTATCTATAAACAAAAAATAATCAAAATTAAAAGGGGTCAAGTCAAAACGATGTTGAATCTTCGTGAAATTGCTCTTATACATTATTTCATTTGTTAATCTGATAAAGATCTGTGTACCTGTTGTCTTAGTAAAGATGTCTGCTAACTGTTCCTCTGATGAGCAGTGTTCTATTTTGAATTCACCATTTGCGTAATGTTCATATATGAACTTGTGTCTAATGTCGATATGTTTGGTTCTGTTGAATGAGTTGTTTTTGATCATAAAAATTGCACTAGTGTTATCTATTTTTAAAATAATTTCCAATTTTTTATTAGTTAATTCTTTGTGAAGGTTTTTTAGAAATAATATTTTTTTCAAGCATTCAGTCAGTCGTAGCTATGTACTCACTTTCAGTTGAACTTAGTGTTACAATGCGTTGTTTACTTGTTTTCCAAGAGATAGGTCCTCCACCGTAGATAATAACATATCCTGATGTACTTTTCTTAGTCTCTTCATCTCCAGCACAGTCTGCATCGCAATATGCTTCTAAGGTATCTGGATTTTTATCAGCATCATATTTTATGCATTTCGATTTAGTTCCATTTGAATACCTAAAAATTCTTTTTAGTTTTACGATATCCTCCTTTTCAAAATTGAGTGTTTTTCTCGACATTTTATTTACGTGATAAAGAATGTCTGGTCTTGTACTATTTGCAAGATAGAGCAAACTTCCAACTGCTTCTTGGAAAGGATAATTTTTTTCTTCTTTTATATTTTCTTCTTCTGGATTTTAGTTTTTTTCCATATCAGGTTTTAATTCATTTGTTTTATATAAATCTTTATGTTTCGCTCTGTTTTCTATCATTCCTGGAGAGTTAGAACATGTTTAGATTCTTCCATTTTAAATGTTTTTAACATTTGTTTTATGTGGTTTTCTTGTTTTAGTATCTTTTTATTTTCGGTTTTAATTAGATCAATACCAACAAAAGTATTAGGATCATCTATTGTTTTTATTTCGAATTCCATTCGAAGTAAATTTAGTATTTTATCTGCTTCCGTTTTTTCTTTAGCCATTATGAGTCCATCATCGACCCATATTACAATGATTAATGTAGAATCTTCGTTTTTAAATACTGATCTATCTGTTGTCAATTGTTTTAGCCATTTTCTGTAAAGCATTTTACTAATCGTTCCACCTTATAGGAGATAGTCTTAACCCGTACAAGCTTTTTTTAAGCTTGCAAGCGTTTCCCATTTTTTCTTCATATCCTTCAGGTAATTTTAAGTATATGTTTTCGTGAATTTCTTCGTATAAAAAAGCGGTTTTGACATCAAACTGTTTTACCACCATATTTTATGATACTGTATGAAAATAGAAATCTTAAGGTGTTGATAGATACTACCGGACTGTAGTTTTCTTTATTTTCGTTTTCACATTGTTCGAAGCCCCTGACTACTAGCCTCGCTTTGTAAATATCTTTATCTATGATTTTAAAAATCCATTTACTCGATAAAAGTTTTTCATTTTTTACTGTATTTAGTTTGACATATTCAAATACCTGATTTTCTTCTAGTGATTGTTTTTCTTCTTCAATGGCCTCCTTCCATTCATATTTATCTTCAATATTTATTGCTACAGAGTATCTTAATAAAGCGTAATCTTGAAATTTGATTGGCAACTTTTTCTGTTTTTTCCTCTAATTTCAGTTTTTTCTTCTGAATTTACTGTATCTATTTCAACTTGCTCAACTTCATCTATATGAACTTCTAATTCATCAATAATTTGTTTTGAGTTTGTCTCTTCAAAATTTAGTTTTATTTCTTCTTTGTTATTTTCGTTGATTTTGTCAATATATTGTTTTTCATCGAAAATTGCATCTCTCGATATTTTAGTTGTTTCATTTTCTGGATCCCATAGTCTGTACCCTAGGGTGTTTCATTTTTCCAAAGATATGATTTTCATATGACTTTGCTTACGCCCCAAGTTTCAGGGATGTAAAAGATATGTATGACAAATTTCAAGAATATTGGATAATATTTAGGGGTTGCACACATTGATCACTTTTATCTCAAACTAGTGAAATTTCTAATATTGAAGTACTTTGTATCTGGATCCTAGGGGCTCTACATCACGCGAGGTGGATGGCAAAGGCAATATATGCACTTAAAATTGTCCTCTTCACTAAACAGTTAAATATTCCTCAACGAGAATTGAAAGGAATGAAACGAGTTGCACATTTTATCAGCCTCATATATGTTCGCTTTTGGCACGAAGCGATTGCAAGTTGAAGGGCTCCAAAGAATGATTTGGATATGCTACAGTTCTGAGCACTTACCCAGATAAAGACGTCAAAAAGTGCTCTCACACTTGCCAAGAGACACCTTTGGTACCTGTCAGAAACAAACGTAGGATTGGCTTTTTTGGACGAACGCATTACTCAGGCTGATAAGGAAAATATGACTAAAATTTTAGAAACCGAACCTGTAAAGAAAAAGGAAATAAAACGATTAGATGGTAAAAACCTAGCTTTAGAAGGAAAATACCTGAGCCATTTCGTTACTAATAAGACAAAGACGTTTTTTGAATTGTTTGGGATCCACGACGTGACAGAATACTGCAGTGATTCTCTAAGAAGCCATGTGAACGCTCTCAAGGTGGTCAATGAAACCGCAGAAAAAAGAATTGCTCTGATAAAAAGTTTAACAAATCGGTCAGGGACGAACAAAAAAACAGTTATTGTTGAGGGTAGTCGAGCATCACAGAAAAGTTGTCCCCAGGCGAACAAAAGTAGGGATTGCATCGTTCAAAGGGGATTAATATAACACATGTTTTGCCTATCATACTACCTATTAACCTTATTAATCGTGTCCAGTTTTAACATTATTTTAAGTTTGTGATTTCTAGTTTTCCCAATAAAAATAATTAACATTGAAAAATAGTATTTTTTGCCTACTTTTATAAAACTGATCAAAGTGTGCAACCTCTAAATATTATCCAATCTTCTTGAAATTTGGCATATATATCTTTTATATCACTGAGACTCGGGGCATCAAAGTCTGCAAAAATTTTACATTTTATTTTTTGCCTTAAAATATGAAACACCCTACTGTACCCGTTATTAGTATAACCAACTAGGTAGTATATTTTATTTCTTACATCTAGCTTTTTTAATTTTTCTTTAGTTTTTGTATATGCAACGCTGCCAAAAACTCTTAAATATTTTAAATTTGATTTTTTATTATACCACAGTTCTGCAGGTGTCTTATCGTGCAATGCTTCTGTCGGACTTCTATTAATAATATATGTTGCGGTATATGATGCTTCGACCCACAGTTTTTGTTCTGCTCTTGAATCAAACAGTAATGCTCTTACTCTTTCCATTAATGTTCTATTCATTCTATCTGCTTTTGAGTTTAATTCTGGTATGTATGGTGTTGTGTATTCTATATATATGCCTTTTTTATTGCACCAGGATTTAAGATCGTGATCTTTATATTTTCCTCCGTTATCGCATCTTATTTTATAAGCTTTTAAATTCCATTTGTTTTCGCTTTTTATTATAAACTCTTTCAAACTATTTTGCACTTCATGTATATTTCTAATGAGGTATATTGTTAGAAACCCAGTATAATCGTCTATACATGTCAAGATATATTTTTCATGGTCATGTGTTTCCACTTCGACTGGACCTAAAACATCAGTATGTATTATTTCTATAGGTCGTTTTGCTCGTGACCTATTTTGACCAAAAGGAAGTATTGTTTGTTTAGATTTTAAACAAATTTCACACGGATTGTTGAGTTCTGTGAAATCTGGATCGGCTAATGATATACCATCTGCAACTTTTATGAGTTTTTTTACGTTCTGATTTCCTAAATGTCCCATTCTTCTATGTAATAATTCGGATGTTATTTTAGAATTAAATATAGAGCTTGCTCTTTTTCGTTTTTAGGTATACTGTTTAGTTGAAGAAGGTCTATTTCTTTGTTTTTTGAGCCCATAATCTCGCAGTTTTTAAATTTTATTACAACATTGTTTTTGTCAAATATTACTTTACCTCCAAGTTCAACTGCCCTTTTAACAGCCTCCATTTTATTATTTAGCCACTCTAGATTTGTTGTTATGTGAACTGAACTGCCTGAGTCAATTATAAATGGATCATTACATACATTTGGAATTTGATTTGATGTAGATTTAATTTCTGTTTGAGTTGTGAAAGCTACACTATGTGATTGTTTATTTTCTTTTCTATTAAACGCCTCACTGTTAATAGCATGTTGTTTTTTAAAATAACAATTTTCTGCCATGTGGTTTGTTTTTTTACAATATCTGCATGGTGTTTTATTTGCATGCCTAAAATTAGAATGAGGGTTAATTTTATTACCTTTAAGATGACACTGACTTTTGATGTGTCCTGTTTTGCCGCACTGATAACATCTTATATTAAATGCAACTTCTACTTCGCTGACAGTTTTTTCTTTATTTTCCTCTGCTGATATTCTGGCTAGAAGATTTATTAACGAAATCTTATTAATAAACGCTTCCCTACAATAACGCATACCATTATAATTGTAAAAATAACTAGTAGGGTAGGGTGTGACCATAGCGGCCACGCCAAGAACTTCCCGTTAAGTTAAATAGGTAACATAAAGATATTTTCTTAAAACTTTAATAAATTGAAATTCTCTTACTAAGACTTGCAATTAATCGTCATATTTTCATCTTTTGGTTACACTGGAAAGAAGATTTTCATTGCACCATATATTTAAAAAAACTAACGGTGGAGTCTACTTAAAGTCTACTTTGTCAACGTTGCTAAAATTTTTTCGATTTTATCATACAATAACACTATTTTTAGGGTTTCGTACTTTGAAAAAGTAAAAACGGTACCCTATTGGTGAGACTTCGGTGTCCGTCCGAATTTCTACATAATCGATTTTCTCAAAAACTATAAGTGCTATCAACTTGAAATTTTTTACAGTTATTCGATGTATTTGTCCACGCCTACTGACAACAAGAAAATTTTGAATATTATTTTTTATCAATATTTTATGGACATTGATAAGGAGATAGTAAAACAAAAGTTTGTTTTAAGGAATCGAGTTTGGTTTAAAAAAATCAAAAAAAATCCAATCCGAAAAAAATCCAAAAATCCAATCCTTGGTTGTTATAATTTCAAATGTTCATTGGAGGGGGTTGAGAGTAAAAATTACGAAAACAAAATATTTTTGGTCATGTCAAGTGGGGGGTATCAAATGAAAGGTTATTTTTTTTCTAGTCTAAAACAGTTTTTTTTCTAATTTTCGAAAGCACAGTAATGGAATTATTTTAGAAAAAGTGAAATTTTAGTTTTGTCCCCCCCACTTATCTTCGAACATTACAAAAGAAAAATTTTTAAAAATTCACGGTTGTAGGAACTTGGCAATAAAAAAATGAAAAATTTTTTTTGGTCGTTATAATTTCAATTGTTCTTTGGAGGGGGTTGCGAGTAGAACTTTTGAAAAAAAAATATTTTTGACTTGGACAAGTGGGGTGTCATATGGAAGGTGATTTTTTTTGTAGTTCAAAATAATTTTTTTGTATTTTTCGAAAACACGGTTTCTGACTTATTTATAAAAAGGTAAAAAGTTGTTTCTCTCCCACTCTTTATCTTCGAACATTACAGAAGCGAAAAATTGAAAAAATTCACGGTTATAGACAATGTTGTAAAGATTGAACGAAAACTATAGCGGTTAGCTAATTATTTCAGATGTTCCTTAGAGGGGGTTGAGAGAAGAAATTTCGAACAAGTTGCAAAACCACTATAAACATTACAAAAACCTTATGCTCTAAGTTTCAACAAAATTAAATGTCAAGACTGAGAAGTCTAAAAAAACAGTTGTTCAACGAACCACAGACATCCTCCCCGAATCCTTTGCCAAATTTTGAAAATAGCTGATTCAAAATAGCACATTTTCCATATTCAAATAAAACCGGATGCGTTTGCGGCTCATTTTAATTCAAAAGTTTCATCAAGTTTTCATGCGTTTGAGTAATGAAAATAACGCCTATTTTTCAAATTTTCTTAAAAAAACTCAAAAAGTAAGATAGCAATTGTTTATACAAATGTCATTATAAATGGCTGACATGATGAAAAACAAAATGGGAGGTAGATGATCTTGATAGCATTATTTATTCTAGTAATACTTGCAAGAGATGATATTCAGTTTTTTGGAAACCCCTAAAAAATAAATGTACTGATTTCATTAGAAAAAGACTGGGCTGTAGGTTACACCAAGATATATCGATTGTGACCATTGAAGTTGAAATCGGATCATCCGTTGTTGAGAGAGCGTTGGACAAATGTTTGTCCACATACGATGATACACACGCACATACCCACACACACTACATACTGCCAGCTAAAAATAGCCTAAACAGCTTCAGGTGGTCTTGAAACGTAAAGATATTATAAAAATTTCGATTTCAAAAATCGACCCAAAAACAATAACTTCTCAGATCGGAAAGTTAATAATCAGTTGACCAGGCAATCTCCTCTCGAACCTCTGACCTTTTTCTCAAATTTAGAAAATAACTCAGGTTTTTGATATTCAAGTAAACCCGGATGCGGTTGCAGCTCATTTACATACAAAAGTTTCATCCAGATATCATTCGTTTGCATAAAGAAAATAACACGTAGTTTTTTCACATTTGTTAAAAATCTCAAAAACTAAGATAGCAATTGTTTATACAAATGTCATTATAAATGTCTGACATGCTGACAAGCAATATGGAAGCTTCATGACCTTGATAGCATTATTTATTAATCTCATGATATTTGCAAGAGATGATTTTCAGTTTTTTGGAAACCACTAAAAAACAAACGATATAATTTCGCTAGAAAAGGACTGGGCTCTAAGTTACGACAAGATACATCGATTGCGACCATTTTCGTTAAAATCGACCCATCCGTTGTTGAGAAATCGTTGGGCAAAAATTCTCCACACAGCGATATACACATACATACACACACACACATACAGACTGCCAGCTAAAAATAGTCTAAACAGCTTCAGGAGGTCATGAAACGTAAAAATATCAAAAAAATTCCGATTTCGAAAATCGACCCAAAAACAATAACTTCCCATATCGGGAAGTTAAAAATAAAGTTGTTATTTCTATACACAAATGGATATAAGTAGTTTTGCAAACATTTATTGAGAAAGTGATATAATTGTTGATATAATCAGACGTTGCTTTTAGGGTCAGCTTCAGATTGCAAATTAACACGCTAAAAATGTATTCCAGTGCTTCAAACTAATTCGCTATTGATTCACCTATATATGTTAAGGCTTGAAACCACATACAACAGAAACAGAATTCCATACAAATTTTACAGAACCAAAATTTTTTTCTGTCAATTTTGTATGTAATTCTGTTTTTGTTCCTGTTGTATGTGAATGCCCGGCTTTAGTCGGAACTAGACTATGATTTACTTTCAACTTCCTCATGATAATGATTTTATTAACATTGTATTTTGATATTTTCAATTTAAAAAATGAATCCCGTTTCTAATAGAGAAATCTGTAACCAAAGAAAAACACGATTGTCATGAAAATCCCAAAAAAATAAAAACGAATAGAAAACCTTTTCTCATCAATATTCTGGTTACTGGTATATTCGTTTTTGATTGAATTAGTTTTTCATTCAATTTTCTTTTAAAAAGAAATCTAAAATACATATGCATATATGTAAAAAACTTGAATGGTTTTTTGTGCTTGAGTTTGAATATTTTAAATTTGAACAAAAAAAACTTCATTTGCTTAAATAAACTATTCAATTGGGTTACATGAAAAAAACTGCATACTTTTTTTAAGCAATCAAAAATCTTAATAAAAAGTTAATACTATGTATGGCTGTGTCAGCATTAAAAATTTCTATATCTAATTTAATTGCCATAATATTTTCAAATAAATCAAATTATAACTATCCGCATTTGGCGGCTTTGTTTTGTGACGAATACTAAGCTCTTTTGTTATATGTGATTTTCATGATATAAACTAAAATTAAAACAATGAATTTGTGTACGTTTATTGCTTTAAATTTAAATAAATATAATAAAAATAGCATCAACAGCAAAATGAAAATCATAAAATCTATGGAAAGGATTAGAAATTTTAATGTTTTATGATTTCCATTTTAACGATATTGTGTTTTAAACGAAACGTCATGGTTGTTATAAGGAATATGTTTTTCCATAGTAAACATTAAAAATTGATTGCAAATGAAATTTTTAAAATTATATTTACAGAGTTGCTGTTGAGACATGTTGAAATGAAATCCAAACTTAAAGAACCATCACACTTTCAGATTCATGTTTTGCAATTCTTTTTTATACTGTCCACAAATGTATGATTTCCAAACACACATAAACAAAATCAATCTTGGTGTGCGTTATTTTTATGTTTCAAGTGAATCGGACTCAAAAAAATGTTTCAACGCTGTTCACACGTTGACACATCTGTATCTTAAAATATTAACATTTTTTATTTTAATTTAGTACGTTAGTGACATGAAATTTGGATTGTTTTAATTTTATTGTTCGTTTTATTAAAATAGTATGTTATTTATTTAATGAGGAGCTGAAGTGCTACTCTTTTGTTTAGTCTATAGTTTGACGGCTGAGCGTAAGAAGACCTATAATTATAGACTAAACACAAAAAGTCACTTTAGATCCGAATTAAATACACTAGTTGAGTTGAGATTGAAAATAATATGAAATGGAATTCTCATATTTTTGAGATCATTATTTTTCATTATTTTTTATAAGTTGAATGTTTTGTTTTTTCGAATTTGTTTACTTACCAAAATTGCAAAATTATAAAGTGTTTGTGACAAATAACATTTCCCATAATAACTTTTACATTACAAATAAAAGTAAATTACATTGATCGTGAGAGTTGGATTTTAAAACTAAAACAAGAAAGTGTAACAGTTGTCAATCAAAAAATCAGCTAAAATAATTAGGCTAGGAAATGAAGCATTTTGGCTCGCAATTTTTTCGTCAAGCATGGATTTACTTGAAATGTTCACAGAAGGTAGGGAATAGCCCAAGGATCATTTTCTATATCATGCCGCTGTACGCTAAAGCCTTGTGGGTGGTTACCACCCCATCTTGGGGGTGGAAATTTTTCATTACTTTTTAGCCATGGAAATCGATGGAAAAAGTAATTCTAAGAAAAAAATGTTCCATACGTTTTCTGCGTAAAACTAATATTTTTCGAGTTATTCGCGGTTGAAAGTAACAGTTTTTCGACGAAAAAATGGACTTTTTTAGAGGGTTTTTTGAGAATAACTCGAAAAATATGCATTTAATCAAAAAACTGTTGAAATTAAAATTGTAGCTTTTACAAACCGAGACACGGCATGTTAAAGGTTAGCTTTTCTCGTCAAATGCATAATTTGAAATATTCAAAGCCAAATAACGGGAAAACTTTGCATTTTTCGAGGAAAACTTTCAGAATCTTTTTTCAAGTATACAATTAGACCTTACAAACAACAAAAAAAAAGTTTCTAGCACAAACATTGAGCGTCTTATGATCAAAATAAGGTCGGTACCTACTTTTTTCTACGAAAAAATCAGTGAAAACAACCCCCTAACTACCCTCCTAATTAAAATTGATCTTCACCCTTCTGTAATTCTTTTTATATATGTATTATCAATACACCCAAGAAGTTTGACCTACATAAAATGCCTAATTTTAGAAAAATTGTAGTTTAAAGATAAATTGATTTTTTGCAATTTCGTATTTTTCACGCTTTTCTTCAAAATACCTCCGAAAATACTGGAGATACGAAAAAAATGATGGAGTACTAAATTGTAGCTTTTTTAATAAATGAAATTTCCCTGTGCATAGATTTTCTTTACAGTGAATATTTAGCGAGCGTTAGCTGTTTAAAACCTCTATTTACGAGCAAACACGCCCTTATTCGAGTCCTTTAAAGTCACCCCACTTAAAAACTAAGGGATCTTACGGAATTTAATTCACATAGTCTTATAGCTCTTGAAAAACCCTACAAAATCATTTTTAAAAAAACTTTTTATCACCAAAAATGAAGGAGCTATGTTTATAAAACGAATTAATTTTTTTTTCGAAAAATTCGAATATCCCGCTTGGGAGTGTAATAGCATTTTCATTATATATAATAAAACAGAACCGGTTTTTTTGGCAGTAATACGTTATAATATGTTCCACTTTTTCCATTCAAATCGAAAGACAGAAAAGAAGAAACATCTGCTAATGTGTGCGTGAGTGTATATTTCGTTGATTCCTCGCCAGTGTGTTCTAAACTGATAAACCGATGAACCGAGCACCCGATGAACTTTTGAAAATGGTTTTTGCCAATGCAAAAAAGGGTGCGGCGTTTCATGCGGATGCAGAAAATTGGAGTTATACTGCAATCCCACTTGTTCTGGGTGCTCGGGGGAGAATTGCAACAATATAGACAACCAGTTATAGAAGAAGACGAAGATGACATCGATCTCGATGAATATGATTAAAAAACTATTTGTTTTTGTATTTGTATTTGTAAATTCGTATTTTTGTGTAAATAAATGTTTTTGTATGTAATTCAACTTTTTTTCTGTATAGATCTATTAAATTACTTATAACAATTGCAATGTTATTAAGGGTGCTTTTTAAGGGTTGAAATATTATGATATTATATCCTAAAGCATAAAACAATCATTATTTAACTAATCCAAACCAAATGTTGGCCATATTAAAGTTTAAAATGTTATTTTATAATTTTTACAATTAGGGGTAGTTTTCACCCTTAAGAAACCATAAGCGTACAACGGCTCAATATAGAAAATGAACTAGAGGGTGAAATAACCCTAATCCCAAATTTTTGTACAAATCGATGCTTGACGAAAAAATTGCGAGGTTTTGCCATTTTTTCAGCTTCATTTCCTGTACTATTAAGTTGAATCTTTCATCTATGATTACATATTGAAAATTGCATTTCTTTGGGATATATTCTATCATCCTATGAGTTCATACATCGAAATTTCTAGAAATGTAATACGAAAAATCCCAAAGATAATAGACTTCTGTTTTAGTGGTCTTTAATCTGTTAAATCTAAAAAATTGAATAGATTTCTAAAAATCAGATAAAAATAATAAAGTTGATAAAAAAAATTTGAATTAAGATAAGTGCAAGGAAAATTCTAAAAATTCCAGGTAGCTTAAGTAATATAATATTATAAATTAATCTAAGAGTTTATATTAAAAAAACAAGGAACTTCGAGTTAAATAAGTGATAATAAGTGATAAATTTAATGCATATAAATTCAAAAATAACAATATAAATAGAATATCAAAAAAAGTTGAACTATCACCAACATAAGTTTCTTTTATTTGTTAACCCGAAAGTGTGATTATGTTGATCCTTTTCCACTACGGCACAACACAAAATATTCAGGACGTTAATTTTTAATGGTTAACACTTAACATGCCTAACTTTGAAAAAAAAATTCAACAACCAACTGTTCATTTTAGTTCAGTGATTTTTTCTTATGTTACGAAAATATTCATCAACCAAATCACCAGTTTTTTTTTTTTTAATAAAAAGTGTTGTGTAGTAGGAATTACAAAATGTGTCACAACAACACATAGATACCTTTTAAGACTTAGGTCCCACAACAACATGCGTCTTGAGGTATGGGTGGACGCTTTTTTTTAAATCTTTGTGGATTGAAGGCGCTCGAGACTATTGATTCAGGCAAAGCATTCCATTTGTACGATGTACGCACAAAGAATTTCGATTTTCGTAAAACAATTTAATTTGTGACACTATTCAAAAATCATCTGTATCTTTTTGGAGCAAGCTATTATTTCTTAATTTTAATAGGACAACCTTTCAATAATGAAACACCAATTAAAATTAATCAAGAAAGCGAAATATTTAATGATATCATTCAAAAAAGTTTCACTGATACCTTTAATAATCTAACGTTAGAGTCGGTGATGATGCTGAAGTGGGTGAACAAGAATTGTCTAGGGAAAGTTAGGTTTATAATGAAATGGGATGATGACATATTCTTAAATTTACCAACCTTACTACATGTACTGCTTGGTGACCCGGTTCCGGTACACAATGCTACTGTTGGACATTTTGACCATAAATCGGTAGTGGTTTGGTCTGCAGGGAATCGGTTACTTAGTGATGAAAAGCTATGGATGGGACATTTATTTTATCATGCAAAACCAAATTGCAGCTATTTCCAGTAGATGATATTCCCCAATTTATCTGTATAGCGGTGAAATATATGCAAATCATTTATCAGGAACAGGATATTTGATGCCAATGAACACTATTCAAAGCTTGTATATCGCTCCTCTAACGACACCGCTATTTCATTTAGAGGATATTTATATCACCGGAATATGGTATAGTAAGATATAACTTCGACCACGACACCATCCATTGTTTATTTACAACCGTGTCTCAAACCCATGCTCTCTCCGAAGTATGATAACACCACTTCAATTATCTCCATATGATTTGCAAAGGGCGTACGATTTTGTTTTAAGTTCTTCTATTATTGGCCCTCCATCCGTGCGGTACTTTGTACTCTCTTGGTGCTTCAGTTAAGTCCGTGCGTGCAGACCTTAATACAAGTTTATTTTCTGGAAACGTAAAACAACGGAAGCATTATATTAATTCAGTAAATTATTTGTGATATAACATCACCCCGATGGAAAATCTCCCATCAAGAATAATATAAGAACTGAATCTAAAAAATTATGGTGCAAATTATGGTGCAAAAATTAACCTAATTTTTGGTTTATATGCATTAGCGTTGACATTTTTTGGTAGAGTTTATCTAGTCGGCTAGCCCTGATGAGAATGATAAACTTTTTTAAAGTTTAAAAATTTTCTCATTGGTTCGAAACTAGATCGCTCTAAAATTGTATGGATTGCAAAAAGTTTCATAATTTGCACCATAATTTTTTAGATTCAGTTCTTATAGCATTATATTGATCACTTTAACATGGATTCAGATCATTGAGGTGTACGAGGGGTACGTAAAATAAATGATTGAATACTTACTTTATAGCAAACTTCACTCTAAATTTTTGATTTACCGTCATTTTGGGACTTAATTAATTTTAGATATATGGGTGTATATGCGTGTGTGTGAATGTAGGACGTGCGTGAGCGTAGGAATGTGTGATTAAATGCGGGGTTGAACGTGGTGATCGTGGTTTGTTCATATACGGGGGTCGCCAGAGTCTGCTCATTTCACTTAGCTTTTCTTTTGATCCGTTCTTCATGAGACACGCGCACAATTCTGGTATTTGTGCTGGAGCAGCAGGTATATATATTGTTCGTCCTCACCTACTAAGGCTAGTTTGGGCTTAAAAAAATCTCGCTAGGTGCGCGGCCTGCTATGCCACTTCGTTGATTCTTTAACGAAGTAGCTCTCCATTACAAATAATATAAATAATTCAAGAGCCAAAAATCATCAAAAATAAATAGGTTGGTCTTTCGATAAAGAACTAGAACATTCTATGAAAACGAAGTCCCTATTAAACCAGAACCTCCATAGCATCATCGAATTGGTGCACATGGTTGATTATGCCAAGAATAAAGTCTTGAATACCATAAATGGGTTGTGATGCAAATCCACTTTACATGAGCTGGAGTACTTGGCTATTACTAATTTAGTAATACTAAATTATGAAATAGAACACAATTTTGTTAACTTCCAACGGCATAAAACCAAAGACATCACTCTAGGCTCCAAGCGTCTTCTAGAAGACATCAGGCGCTGGAAAGTGTCTACAGAAATATCTGTGAGCAATCATAGATATATTGATTTTCTAGTAAAAGCGATCCCAGTCAACGGACGCGTTCTATAACTGAATACTGGACCTACTAGTGACTCACTTGCAGGAAGCAATCTGAGGATTGCGTGCCTATCGAAATTTCTATTCCAGCGAGCTTTAGTCTTTTGAGTTTAAGAAGTAATTTCCCATGACCCATAGTCCAGTACATATGATCAGACATGCTTGAAAATAAGACGGTGTAAGCAGAAAGAAGAAAGAACAGGGACTCCGATGAACCAAAAGACTGAAAAAGTCAAGATCATCACATCATCACCAATACGGCTGTAAATTTTTACATTAAAAATAAAATAATTTACTTAAATGTTTCGCTCACCACATGATTATTCTGGATCCACCTTTTCATTCAACTGAAAACTTAATTACCAGATCATCTTACTAATCATACGATGAACATATTAAAAATACAATAATTGACGTAACAAAGATGATGTCGGCAAATATTCAAGTTGTTGGTAATATACATCACACTATACACGATACACGATACACTAAATTAACTATTTCGAGTTTTAACAAAAAACAATAATTTTTCTGCACATACTATTGTCAACTGCATGGTATTTTACAGCTTTTTTAATAATAGTACGACGTATGCAGCATCACCAAGAATACAAATGCCCTCGTTTTTATATAAACAATTACATAATCAATTTCAATTTATCAAGTAATGGCGGCGCGATGTATGTAAAACTAATTTATTTTTTTCTTTTCATGTATTGTGAACCAATCGGTATTTTATAACTACCACATTGAACATCAAAATTTATTTCACAAAAAAAATATATTTGCAAACCAGTCTATCATATTAGTTATTTTGATTGATTTTCAGGTTTTCATATGACATTGAACATTTGATGGTTTAATTTCAGATTATATATTTTTAAATACTATGCGTTTCGGTATTAATCCCAATATAAGCAAAAATCAATTATAACTACAAATTTTTATTTTCAAATTTTAAACTATTATCTTTGAATATAATCAGGGAATTGTGCCCCAATTACCAAAAATCAAAGTAAATATCAAGAAAATTTCATGAATCAACATAACACAAAATGAGATAGCAAATCAATAAGAAAATAACATTCCAAAATCCAATTTGGCAAAATACACAAGATAGTTAGTTATCACAAATTAGTAAAAGGTGTATAAAAGCTTAAGAAATAGATCACTAAGAATGGATAGTTTACTATAGCCGCTTTCCAATCGAGTGAATTGCTGAATGATTCACTTAAACTGAATTGTATTCCGGAATTTGTATGTTCCAATGGTAATACACCCAATTCTGTTTTTACACGGTCTTTTTTTAGACGGTTTTGATATAACACGGTCTAGATAAAAAATTTAAATTCGTTTTTACACGGTTTTATTCGAAATAGCACGGTTTAAATTTTGAAGAAAATATATATTTTTTTTTCTATATACAAAGTTAGGCATGCTTAGTGTTAATTATAATAAGTTATAAATTAACGTCTCTTAATATCCGAAGATACCATATCCAACTAGGAATTAGGATTAAGTTTGAATAAATTAAGTTTCTTTAAGAAGTTTATGAACGTTATCTTTAAAATTTTGAGGATTAAAGCTATCAGGAAAAACCTTTGCTGGTGAGACATTCCATAGATGAGAGACTCTGCTGAAAAAATCACGCTGAAAAGGAACACTTTTGAACCTTTTTATATGAAGTGTAAAAGGATGGGCTACAAAATTTACTCTGGTGTTACGCGATACGTTGCTAGTTCAGGTAAAATTGATTTTATCTCAGTGGAAGTTTGTTTATCCACAATGTATTAATAGAAAATTCTCATATCAGCAACATTCCTTCTGTGTTGCAAGAAATCTAACTCATTAATAAGAGTTAAGTTGCTAATTAGTTTAACAGCTCTGCGCTGAACAAACTCAATTTATTTCAAACTACTAAAATCAGATACACAGGGCCGGTCCTGCGTTGTACAAAAGTGCACAGTAAAACAGGGCGCTCAATTTATCACGAAAGTAAGGGCGCAAAAACCAACATCAATTAACAATTTAAATTGAATTAAACCGTTTAAAATAATATTTTATGAACATCAAATTTCTTTCTTTTTGTCCAGTGTTTCAAATATTTGCTTTCATTCATTTCTCCATATATGCATACAAATTTAAACATATAAAACATGTATTCTCTTTTCAACCTTAAATCTCAATACACACAAATTAAAAATAAGGAAACGAAACACACAAAAGTATTAGTACTGCTACTGTTCATTTTTATTTTTTGTTCACAAAATATTACCCATACTATTGATTGCTGCAATGTTTTGATATATAATGCACATATACCATGAAAAGTCTGAACAGTTTTGAAATTCTGTGCACCAAAATATTATTTTTTACAAGTATTAACGAAATTTTGAATAAAGCTATTCACAGATACATTAAACGTGTGCACAGTTTTGAAATTAGAATAACGAAATCAGTTACAGGATGTTTATGATTGTGTATATATGATATTTTGAATGTGTATATTTTTTTATGTTGAGTATGGATAATAAATATTAAAATTCTATGGAAAAGAAAACTGGACAATTTTTTTTTGGTAATTGATAAATTTAAAAAGTAATGAATGAAATAGTAAAAATTAGGTCCATGCAATAAAAACAAAATTATAAAGAAAACCATTTGAAGGCAAATAGTATATTATTTAATTAGGAGCTGAAGTGCTACTTTTTGTGTTAAGTCATTGAATAAATATCTATGGAAGAGTAACTAGGCATTTTGAATGCAGCATCTAATTTTAGTATAGTGTTTGAATTCTAGCTGGGTGGTATTGTTTACAATTTGCATATTTATATTTTCAAAACATATAAAAGAAATAATAAATGTTACATATAAATTTAAAAGCTTAATATGTTTGAATAAAATATTTCCTTATATTTCCATATATAAATATTTTTAATTGTCCATACAACACAAATTTTAATCATATTGAATTACTTTAAGAACACCTTACATTCGGCTGTGATAGCGTTTGAAATTTGGTTTGACAACGATGGATTAAGAAAATGACATTTACGTAGGGTAATAATATATAAAATTAAACTAGCAAATAACAGTTTTTGTAAAGCAAATACTTTATATTTTTGTTAAAACATCATTCTAAACCCTTTTTATTCATAGTATTAGTAAAAATATTCTAATCATTGATATGGAATTCGATGATCAAATATCAGTTTATTTAAGATTATTTGTACATATTTTAATGCAACACTTCATTTTTATGAATAAACTACTGCACAAATACTAATATGTAATTATTTTGTAAAACATTAATTTAAACGAAGATTTTTTGCATTGAATTTTCTTGACAGTAATATTGTGTGAATTCATAGAATGTGTAATATTTCTATTATAGTCAACATTCTAAGTCACGAGTGTATATTCATTATTGATTGTTTTCCAATCAATGCGAAAATCAATGATCGACCCTTGGTCAATTATTGTCATATATGCGCGCTTGCATATTTGCCAACATTTTGGGGAATTTTTTTTATTCAGGATTTTGTGAGCAATTAAACTCAAGTAACTATGGAATTAATTTAAATTTTTCCAATTCAAAGGCATGGTTGGAAATATCTCAGAAAAAGACTCAGTTTTTCTCTTTAACGTGTTTCGGTTGGGATTCGAACTCGTAACCTCATCACTGCCAAACTGACGAGCTCAATTCCTTTGGCAGACACGTTTAGCCACTACGCCACCAAGGCGATCATATTTCTAAGTTGAAACTTCATCATCAGTTATCTTACTTAAGTTGAATTTCTCAATCGTCAGTTAAACATAGCTTTTTTATGGAAATTTTATTAATTTTGAATGCAGATATTTTGCATTGCATTTTCTTGACAGTACTATTGTGTGAATTCATAGAATGTGTAAGTTTGGCACTTAATTTGAAAGGTTACGAGTTCGAATCCCAACCGAAACACGTAAAAGAGAAAAACAGAGTTTTTCCTGAGATATTTCCAACCATACCTTTGAATTGTAAAAATTCAAATTAACTTCATATAGTTACTTGAGTTTAATTGCTCACAAAATCCTGAATAAACGAAATACCCCAAAATGTTGGCAAAAATGCAAGCGCGCATATATGAAAATAATTGACCAAGTATCGATCATTGATTTTCGAATTGATTGGAAACAATCAATAATGACTATACATTCGTGACTTAGAATGTTGACTATAATAGAAATATTACACATTCTACGAATTCACACAATAGTACTGTCAAGAAAATTCAATGCAAAAAATCTTCATTCAAAATGAATTAAATTTCCATAAAAAATTATGTCTAATTGACGATTGAGAAATTCAACTTAAGTAAGATAACTGATGATGAAGTTTCAACTTAGACATATCATCGCCTTGGTGGCGTAGTGGTTAAACGTGTCTGCCAAAGGAATTGAACTCGTCAGTTTGGCACTGATGAGGTTACGAGTTCGAATCCCAACGTAAAAGAGAAAAACTGAGTTTTTTTCTGAGATATTTCCAACCATACCTTTGAATTGGAAAAATTCAAATTAATTCCATAGTTGCTTGAGTTTAATTGCTCACAAAATCCTGAATATTAATTTAAACTTTAGTTTTTATAAATTTTGTTTAATTTGAATATCTTAAAAAAGAATTTCAAATAAAAGCTATCATTTTATTTTAAAATACAAAACGAAAAATGTCAAATGTCATGGATGAAGAACGCACAGATATACAAATTACGGGCTAGGGCCATCTTCAGGATAATAAATCTAACAGTAATAATTTTAATATTTTTGATAGTTTTTTGATCCTGAAGATGGGCCTAGTCTAAAATATGTAGATATTTAATAATAAACAAAGTATTTTAATATAATTGAGGAAGAACAAATTTAAAATCAAATATTATAAATGGTATGCAACAAATTTTAAAATACGATAAGATAAGCCACAACAATTTTTGATAACTCTTAAGTCCAGGGGCGCATTTCTCATGTTTGAACAGAGCGCAAAAATGTCTTGCACCGGCCCTGCAGATACACCCCATTTGTGAGAACAATACTCCATGCAGAGAGTATAAATGATTAAAAGAAGCTGTTCGCTATTGAAAAGCTTACGAAATCGTCCCCAAACCTCAATTTTTAAACAGCGTTCTTAGCTAGGTTAAAAATATGAGAATTTCATTTCATATTGTTTTCAACTTCTATTCCTAGAAGTATGTATGTACAATTGATCAATTTTCTTTGAAGATTTTTTAACGCTAATCTTAAAGTTTGGAGGAAGAAAATTATTTTATCTTATTATACTCTTATTGATACTCTGGTGTTACGTGTCAAGTTTGCAGGCTTAGGTAAAATCGATTTGATTTAGATAGAAGCCCGTTTATCCAATATGTAAAATACCGTCATATGTAAATACCGTCCAATATGTAAAATCAGCGACATACCAGGAATCAAGCTCATTAGTAAGATTTGAATTGCTGATCAATTTAACAGCCCTCTGTTGTATAGAATCAATCAAGACCTGTATGGTACACTCCATATGTAACAAAAATAATCCATGCAGGGGCGACTACAAAACTTCTCCATTAAAAGAAGCATTTTGCTATTAAAAACCTAACCCAAAAATATTAGCTTTTGAACAACTTTCTTAGTTAGGCTAAAAATATGAGAATTCCACTTAATATTATTTTTAATCTCAACTCGTAGAAGTCTAACGAATTCTTTCTCTTCAAGATCATTTTTCTTCAAGAATCAAACTTTAATGGAAATGGATTAGATGTTGATAACCTAGAAAAATAGCAAACTTGAGTTTTGCTCGCGTTGAACTTAACATTTTTAGCAATACCCGATTCCATTAATGTTTTTAAATCAATATATAATGACTCAATCACATTTGACCTAGTGTCATTAAACGCTGAGTATATATTAGGTATTTCAGGAGAAGCATTAAGCGTGCATCATTAGCAAAACTATGGATTTAATGAATCGTTGAGTGCAACAAGTCAATATAGATAAGAGCAGGAGTTGGGGATAGAGTGGAACTTTGAATAAGGCCTGCATTAGTTGAAAAGATATCTAATGAAAAACCGTCGACATTGACTTGAAATTTACGCTCAGATATAAAGATCTAAACTCAGTAAATAATTTGCTCGTCTAAGTCATAGCATCTCAATTTGCATATAAGATTGTTGAGCTATACTTTGTCAAATGTTATGACTATATCAATTAAACAGCACTGAAAGTCTCACTATGATTTTCAAGTGACTCGTTCCAGATATGTTTGACAAAGAAAGTAAATTTTTGTCACTCTTTCTTTCGGTGAAAACCTCATTGTCTTTAAGTATTTTTGATCAATTAACTAAGAACCTCATATTTTTAAAATTATTGTTTTTTTTTTCAAATATTTTAGCTACAATCGACCAGTTTGATATGGGTTTGTAATTTGTTGGATCCGTTTTCGTACCTTTTTTGGAACTGGCTGTACACTAGCCATTTCCCAAAAAAACTAATATTTTAAATTATATACGAAAAGCCTTACTAATATAAACAACCGATCTATATTGAACTATGTAGTCCGCCGTTGGAACAGCATGCTTGATCGAGGTGGTGAAACGTACGTTATCGCATTAGACATCTGAAAAGCATTTGATCGAATCTGGCATGCCAACTTCATGTAGACGTAAAGCATATTCAAAATTGTCTCACCGATCAAAACATTTCGATATCTATCGATAGTTTTTCTTCTGAGTCTAAATTAATTATATCTGGTGTTCTCAGTTTTATTCCCCACTCTTTTTAATTTATATCAACGACCTGTTGAAAATTATCAGTAACACGACAAATAGTTTTGCAGGTGATATACAGTACATTGCACAGGTCATTCGTTCACCTATCTTCAAAGGTAAAATGAATGAAAAAATAAATCTCGCTCGGAGAAACGTTGTTATAAATGTAAACAAGGTCCTTGAAGAAGAAAAGGACCGGGGACCGAGAAAAAGTCACCGATTGGGGTAAAAAATTTAGTCAATTCTAATTCCACCAAAACACAGCTATTGATTGTTTTCAGATCATAGATCGAGTTCCCAATAATACACCCATTAATATCTATGACGAACAAATAGCCTCCTAAATAGATGTGAAAAATATTTCATTCCGTATAATTTACTCCACATTTATAAGTTCTACATTCGTCCATGCATGGAATATTGTTGTCAAGTCTTGTGTGGTTCATCTATTTCGATCTAGGCTCTTTTAGATTATGTTCAAAAGCATGCTTTACGAATTGTTGGCGACCGAAATTTAACATCAAATCTTGATTTCCTACAAAATTGTCGCACTGTTGCTAATCTTTGATTTAGTTTTTGTTATTTTATCAAACGAACTGTGCATACATGCACAAAACATTTAATTTGGCTTTTATATAGAGTCTTAATAGTTTTTTGTACAAATCATTTTATTCTACCTATTTGTTACAGAAATAAAGGGTATGGAACCTATCCCCTTTTTTCTATGTGCTGCATGTCTTTTTATGCACGGTTTTTTTTTACACGTCTTTTTCTGGAACGTATCTACCGTGTAAAAACAGAATTGGGTGTATTCAGTTTCCACTGAACGTAAACTGAGCTACTACAGAACTGAATTGAATTGAATAAAGAGAAGGAAAAAATAGGTTCATCAGTTCAACATATTCATATTTTTTTATTTACGGTTTGTGGTCAAACGTTAAAAATAATAAAAAATAAATCGGAACATATTTGTTTGTGTCTAAATTTTCAATTTTGGTTATGTATTTTTTAAATGTCAAAAAATTGCTGTTTTTTGATGTTTTGGCTCTATTTTTGATGATTTACTGAATATTAGACCAATTCAGTTTAAGTGAATCATTCAGTAATTCACTCGATTGGAAAGCGACTTATAAATGGATAAGAAATAGTTTAAAAAGAACCTAAATTTAAAAGCTGAACATGATCTAACTTTACGAGGTTGTAATGAATGAATACCTTAAACTGAATTAAATGAAAGAAATAATGCTCTATAGTCTATCTATAGGATCAGATTACATAAATACGGATCAGTCTACATAGTCTACAGTCGGTATAAATAATAACCGATTAAATTATGTGAAATTTAACGAGAAATTAATGCAGTTACGAAGGTAGAAATTAATGCAAAAACACTTAAGGGCAGGTTTTTGCTAATTAACATATATTATTTTATCCAGTGTGTTAACCAACTTTATTTTGTTATAAAAATAAACAGATTTTTGTTGAAACTTAAACCATCTTTAGACAAACGAAAAACTTCTATTTTAGAATAAACACAATTAAATAAAATTAATCGAGATCAAGGAAAGGATGTTAGCTTTTACAATAATTTTTTGATCACTGATTCAATGAAAACAATAAAATATCAATAGTCTGTCAAAATTCAATTTTATTTTATTTAAAATTTACTAAAAAATGTTTAAAAATTATTTATTTTAAAAATTCAAAATTTTTCAAAATGATTTCAAAACAAATGGCCGCTCTTATCATAGAAATGGTTGATATTATATCTGATGAAGTATCTAGATGCTGTCAATGCAGAGGAACCACCACTTTTTCTTGTCAACATGAAAATTTGCTCAACTTTGTATTAATTAAATTTGCAATTGGAGTACCAACCTTTATGACTGGATTATTTTTCTTAAAAAATATAGATAAAATATTTAGACAACATAGATAATTGAAAGGTCTATTTAAATTGTATTTATTGGTTCAAGAACAGATGAAAATAGAATAACATTTTTAAAAGTTGTTAATTTGAAATCAAATATAGGCAAGGCCAGAACATTTCTATATTTTGTTACATGAGAAAGGCATTATATTAAATATACGTTTAAAAAAAAAATTAACAGAATTACTATTTTTGCTATGTTTGTAAAATAAAACGTTTATCATTGATTTTCAAGCTAATTTAGCTAGCTAGTTCGCTGCCAATTTGTCTTTTTCCACACACGCTCAATAGAATAATATGGAGTATTCCAATTTTGTCCCGGTTTTTAAAATAGTGCTTTAAAACATGAAAAAAAAATGTTTGCGGAACGTCAAGGCGGGGAGTTTGGGGGGGGGGGGGGGGGGGTCAAAAGTTAAACTTACCAATTTCAATTAATTTCAAATTCCTTAAATTGTTGATTTCTTCAAATAAATGAAGTTGCAACGATAAATTGTTTTGTATCATTCTGTATCTAAATAGCCAGTAAAAATTTTGGTGTACGTCTGTGTGTGGGTTAGTGGGTGCGTGACAGTTCTGCATAGGATCTTGATGAAACTTTGGAAAATGATCCAAGTTCACTTAAAAATGAAAGATCTGGATTCATTTTATATTTGGACTCTAAATGGCGGGGGGTCTCCCATAACACCTCTAAGTTTAAATCTTCAATAACTTCTAATTCCCGCTTATGATCTTATGGAAACTTGGTATATAAGGTTTTAAGGTACAATCTGTGGCAAACATCAAAACTAAAATCATTTCTCAAAAATATTTAAAATTTAGCAGGCGATGATTTCCTTAACATTTATGAAAAAAACAAAAAATATATTATTGTTATTCAGATTTTGTTTTTTCCAAATTGTTTAAGTTCTTATTTTTCGTGTTAAATTAAAAATGTAATTCTCTAATAAATTATATTGCATCGCCTCGCCAATTTGATAAATACAATAAGGCAAATTTTATGTAGCTTGTATATAAGCTATTTCGTATAAATACAATTAAACTCTGAAATGTTATTATGTTTTGAGGGAATCTAATTTATATTCGTGGTACTTAATAATGGTTCAAGACCATTAGTGAATGTGGAAGCTACTGTACCTGAAGAAGTTTGGAAATAAATTTAATTTGTCATATGGGGGATACAGCAACATTTTTTCTGCTGCCTTTTGTGTTAACTTTACGTGGACATTATAATTGTTAAATCATAATGAAGATTCAGCTTAATCAACACATTCAAAGTAACTCATTATATTGGATACAACATCTCGTATCATCATTTTCATCTCTTGGAAAAGTCAACGCCACTAGCAGCCAATCTCTATATTAAAATTAACCTCAACTCAACGCAGTATCAACTAAAACTGCAGTATCAACTAAAAATCCTAGTTTATCCCCCCAAATAAATTTACGTTTTTGTTCAGATAAATAGAAAGATTAGGTCTTCTGCATCCTAATTATGAAAAAAAAAATTTGCGGAAATGAGGGGGTCAAAAGTTGTAAAGGATCAAACTTTCAATTTTACCTTGGTCCCCCCTTTGGTTATTTTTTTAGTTTTTTTTTTCTTGTTTTCCTTATTTTTATTTATTATTTATTTATATTTTATCACACACTAAAATTTTAAAATTGAAACTTGTGGTGAATTGTCAATGGGGAAATATGAAAATGCAAATAAAGTTCAATGTGCGAAACTTATAAAAAACTTAACAGTGTATGAAAGGAATGAAGAAAAGCTTTCTCTAAAAAACAAAAAGAAGAAAAATTATTCTTGTAAAACTATTACTGCAACACAAAGCTTTAAAATTGGCAAAGAAATTTGTTTTAGTGTGGCCACTTTTGTTTTTGATGCCAGTAATGTTGTCTTAATGAATACATGTTTTTGAACTGAACGCATGTACACCACAGCTCCAAATGCCTGCTCAGAAGCGTCACAGAATGCATGGATTTGTGTGCTGCCTTCTGCTTTATTAGGTGAAAGAGATCTAGGAACTTGAAGTTTTTCTAGGTGGTTAAGCTCTTGATAAATGGAGATCCACTTTTGCGCAATATTATTTGGAAGTGTATCATCCCAATCCTATTTCATTATCCAAAGCGATTGCAGAATTATTTTTAATTTTTTTTATTGCTGGAGAGATCCAATCAAGCGGATCAAATATTTTAGATGTATCAGATAGTATATTTCGCTTGGTTGGAGAAATATCTGGATTAATAAGTACCTTGAATAAAAAAATATCATTTCCAGGATGCCAATATAAGCCGAATGTTTTTACAGTTTCCGTTTCTTGTATGAGTTTCGGATCAATTTTGTTTTCTTCAACTGGAATTGTTTTTAGAAGATCCATTGAATTTGATTGCCATTTTCTAAAATTAAAACCTCCATTTCTCATTACTGTAGTAATTTTATATTGGATTCCTTTTGCTCCTTCTGCAGTATCTGCTCCAGAAAGAATGTCGTCCACATAGAAATCACAATTTATTCGCTCAGCTACCTCTGGAAATTCAATAACATTGTTTTTTGCTATTTGTTTTATTGTTCTAATAGCTAAATATGGAGCACTCAACGTACCATAGGTAACCGTGTTTAGCTTATAGTGACTTACTTGGTCTGTTGTAGTGTTTTGCCAGAGAATGCGGATAGTTTGTATCAGGTTCATCGATTAGAATTTGCCAATACATCTTCTCGATATCGGCAGTATATGCAATCTTGTACATTCTAAAGCAAATCACGATAGTTATCAGATCGTTTTGAATTTTGGGACCTGTTAGCAGTAAATCAATTAATGAACTACCTGAAGTGGTTTTACACGAACCGTCAATTACTACACGTAGTTTTGTGGAAGTACTATCTTCTTTAAATACGGCATGGTGCGGTAAATAAAATGTATTTGAATCTGGTAGTAGTCCAATTTCATCTATAGGGATGACTTCCATACACTGAGAAAAAAAGCTACGTAATATTAACCAAATTGGTTTTATTAAAATATTTTTGTTAAAATAACATAGTTTATGTTACGTTTCAATAAAATTGACTTTGCTAGTTTTTTTCAATTATGTTATTAATACAAAGATCGCTTCGTTATTTTACCCAAGCAAATACCTTTTGTAAACAAACATTAGTTTTGTTAAAATTACATGGCTCCAGTTATTTTAACATAGCGGTAGTTTATTTTTATTAACAATGGTAAAAATATTTAACATATACTCTGTTAAGCATATATTATAATAACAGAGGGCTATGTTAAGAGAAATTGAGTTTACGAGGCTAAGTTGAAGTAACGGAGCACTATGTTAATTAAATTGAAATAATTGTTATAAGTATGTAGTGCTATTTTAAAATAAGAGAACATTTTGTAAAATGTCAAAATTCATTTAAGGATTGCATTTAAAATTAATTCCATTTGAAACGTGTTTTCTTTGTGCTTGGATGTGAAAAAAACAGCTCTTGCAACTAAAAAAACAGTTTATAGATTGCTAAAGGAAAGAATAATATACAACATTAAATTATTTAAAAATTTAACAGGTAAGCCATTCAATCTTTTTATGAAGCATTTACTTGTCTTTAATTATATTTATATTATATATTAAATTTAAATTAATATTATATATTATTATTTTTGAAATCCTGATAGCTCGATTTCTATTCGCGGAAAACTTATTATTATTATAACACAAGATGATATAAGTAAAGTTTATAAGGGTAACCAATACTGGGAAAAGATGCAATTCGAGCATTACATATATAAATTTCAGGAGAGGAGGAGAATAAAGAATCGGTGAGTTAAATTTAAATGTTTTCCGCTTGCTAAAAAATTTTTACGGTTTTGTTAACTGAACTAAATTAATCTGAGTTTATACACTCATATAATCTGAGTTTTAACTTTGAAAAATATGGTTTTATATAAAAATTTAAAATAAATTAACGTTAAAATTCGAACTTTTTTCTGAATTAAATATACTCAATTTTGTTTACAGAATTAATTTGCTCATATTGATTTTAATTTGGCAACGACAACGCAACATATTCTGATACCATAAATAAAAATTTTATGTACCCATTTCAAGAAATATTTTAAATGAACAACAATCTGTAGTAACACCATCTACATTATCCATAACCGACAGTTTCATTAAATAGTTTAAGGAATCTTAGTTGTCTTAAATCTGTTTTACCCATCGTATATGATATGTTTTCTTTTATTAAATTTTAGATTTAAAATAATCAACTTCTATAATGTATTCGAATTTTAAACATTATTTAATTTTTTTGATTTGTATTAGCTGAACTTATTATAGTCGAAATGCAAATTTTAATAAAACAAATACATTTATTAAAACTATATATCTCCATTTTAAATGTTAATTACAATACTTCTCGGGATAATATTTTTATATTACACAACCATTTTATAAGCATTTATAATAAACAAAATAAATTATAACAAATAATTAATAAATAAATACATAAATAAATTATAATGATAAATAAATTTTAATAAATAAATAAATTATAATACATTATTAATAACACTTATATACATAATAAAAATGTTCATTTAACATAAATATATACCACCTTAATGTTAACTTAACTAATAATACAATAATTTAATTTATATAATTAAGTAGTGTAATTAAAATACAATTTTCTATTATATATATAAGTATTAATAAAATGATTGTTAATAAATAAATTTATTTTGTGTACATTGAAAAAGTGTTTTTATTCCCAATTTTAGAAGGAGTCCAGGGATCCAAAATTTTAACCAAGGTTCTATAAAATATATAGTTATTTTAATTATGGCAGTCACTTCATTAGTATGTATAAATAACAAATAATTCTATTGTTTTCACTTAGCAAACTTACATAGTGAAATAAAAGTTTTACAAAAATTATGTTAAAAGTACATATACCTTTGTTAGGCTAATTAAATCTTTATAATTGGCTATGTTGGTATACCAAAATATTATTTATTTTTACTAAAAACTATGTCGTTTTATAAAAAAGCTATGTTAAAAGTACATATATGTTTGTTAAACTAACTTATCTTTAAAAATCGGCTATGTTGTTATAACAAAATATTATATTTTGTTTACAAAAAACTATGTCATTTTGTACAGAAATGAGTTTGTAAATTTATGTATATTTAACATAGCAAAAAATGTTCTAATAACAAAGTGCTAAGGTGGCTGAAAACTCACATAAATTTCTGTTAAATTAATACGTGTTTTCTGTTGAAAATACTTACTTTTTTCTTTCAGTGTATGTTTAAGCTGAATGTATTCTTCCATGAACTTTTTATAATCTTCATGTAGCGTAGGATTTTTAAAAATTTTCTTTCCATTGCAAAAAGCCGATTTTTTGCTTGTGTTAAAGAGCTTCCCAGCTTAGCGTCTGTTGTTTTAAATGGAAGTTTAGCAATGTATTTGCCTTCCTGACTTTTTCTGTGAGTATCATTATAGAATTTCTTGCACTGTAATTCTTCCGTTGATTGATGTGAAAATATTGGCAATTCTTTTACTTCCCAAAATTGTTTCATCGTATCATATATTTTATTGTCAATAGATGTTGATTGCGTATATGTATGATATGATTGTAATTCTATATGTTTTGATTCCGCAGATTTTTGTTTTCCTAAAATTATCCATCCCAATTTCGTATTTTGAGCGGTTGGTAAACCATCAGCATCAATTTGTTCCGTGTTTAACATTTCAAAAAAGAAATATGTTCCAATTAGAATATCAATACAACTAGGTGTACTGAACGCTGGTAGTCAACTAATGTCTTTATAATAATGTATGCTTTAAGGCCCAGTCGTTGAACACAAGAGTCAGTAACGAAAGAGGATTGCGATCCTGAATCCAAGAGAGCCCGAACGCGTTGTAGCTTTCCCAAAGTATCACGAGCATATATCAGTGCTGTTGGAAGAACTGACTGATGTGGTATTTGCTCATCCTGGGCGAAATAACTGTTGGTTTCATCCACGTTTTTAAATGCAGTGTTTGAGTTATGCATCTGTTGAGTGGGTTGTTGATTTGTTGATGTATGTTGTGTGTTGAGTGTTAACTCAACAGCTGTTAAGTTTGTGTTTATTATGTTTGTAATTATTATGTTGAGATGTTGATGGACGATTATATTGTGTTGATGGTATGTGCCTTTGTTCTGAAGGATGTCTAAAGTGTGTTTTAGATACGGTTTGATTTGAATTCAGGTGTAGAAGAGAGTGATGTTTTTTCTGTCATATTAGATAAGAAGACCTCATCATCTCAGTTTGCACTAGAATGATTTGTTGTATGAGGCAAACAATTGTAGCTAACTCCATACTGATTTACTAAATTTCTCCTTGTGTTAATGTCAAAGTTCTTAAATGTTGGAAAATTGAATAAATAGTGACCTTCATCACAAGCAGTATACCGAATGGCATCATTCAATGGTTTTGTTATGGGCTTAGTTGGAGGTTGAATTCTTTTGCTTGAAGACTCTCAGCTCTTTAATGCATTGCATCGAGTATTTAAATATTGCAAAAATTCTTTAATTGTAGGATACTCTTCATTTACAATTCTGCTTGACCATAATTGTCTTGAATCCACATCAATTTTGTTAAAGAGTGTAAAGATCAGCCATGGATGTCTGTTTTCTGCTGAGGTTCCTATAGCTCATAAGCCTCTTAAGCCGAAGTATCATTTATTTTTCGCAGTTCTTTTACATTTGGCCCAGAAACTGGTCGTTGTTCTATAAATGATTTGATAAGCGAGGTTATAATAATTTCTTTTATCGTACCGCTCAACGAATTTCTCCCATGCCTTTTTATAATATGCTTCGGTTACACTAATGTGACGCACTAGCGCTGCAGCTTCATCTTTTAAGAGACCTTTCAATAACTGAAATTTATGAACGTTGGATAACGATTCGTTTTCATGTACGCTTTTAATGTAGAGTTCATGAAATGAAGGCCAATGTTTATAATCACCGCAAAATGGTTCGATATTTATGTTCAGAAGCTTCACGTTTTCATGCGCGTTTCGATCAATGCCGAATCGATAGAAGAATCTTTGTTGAGCTTTGTTGAAAGTCACCCAACGTATCATTCAAGCTCATCAATTGAGGATCCGGCTTTGATCGACGCTTTTTCAACTCTTTAGATAACGTTGCTCGAATTCTATAATATACATTTTAAACATTGTGAGCACTGACGTTTGATTTTGATGACCGTTTAATTGTTCATCTACAATTTTAAATTCTTGCCAGAACTCTTCTAATTTTTCCAACCTTGGTTCAATTTCTTCGTATTATGATCAATTGAATCGCAAAATATTTTCATAGCTGAAACTGATTTAAAAATTCTTTCGCGTTGTTTTATTAATTTTTCCTCCATATTGTACGCTTAGCACTGCACAAATTTACTTAAAGGTATAAAATTTTAATACAGTTATGTCATATACACAGTCACGTTACAAACGTGATTCAAATCTTAACGGCAGAAGCTTTCAATTTTATTTAAAAATTTAAAAAAAAATTTTTATTGATTTTTTTACAAAGTGCTACACTTGTATTTAGTTGCGGGACAACCTTTCTCATCCATAGTCATAAATGTCATATACATTGAACTGATTAGGTTCTGGTAAGACTCTCTAATCCAGCCTGGGGAGTTTGATACGATTCATTTCTGATCAGATTGCTATTCATTTGCATAGAATTTTTTTTCTATTAAAAAAAATCAGTCAACTTGTTTTTTTAAACACTTCTTGATTATAGCGGTTAAAAATAATTACACTTTCCATCAATTTTGTTAGGCAAAGACAAAACGATCTTTAATATATATTTCCAGTAGGCAGTAACCAACTTTAATGTGGAAGTAAATTAAGATCAAAAACTTTCAAAACTAAAATGTCACATTCAAGTTACATTGAACATGAGCCTAAACTACCCAACTGGGTCAGGAAACCTCAATAAGTGTTCGTAAAATGCCTTAACTAAGTACATTATCTAGACGATATCGTGTAGTGATATTGATGGACCATACATATAGATTATAGATACAAGAACATATACTATACTGTAGAATAACAACTAGATTAACCAAACATACAGCAAGTAATTGTTGACATAATTAATTTCCACTAACCACTGGTACTCCTCACTATAAAAAACTATAATGCTACATACTTTGTTTATGTTATATTACACAAAAATTGAAAAAATTACAATAAAATCATTTTGTTTTTTATTTCTTAAAAATTATTAACGGTGCCGAAATCATCGATTCAATAAGTTCATCAAAATTTGGTGCATCGTAACATTCGTTTTGATCAATTTCCTTGTATAGCGGTGTTGAGACACAATTATGTTTGAAGAATTCACAATAATTGGAAAAGAGTTTTAGTTCATCCTTACGAGATGCACAAACTGGAGCAAATTCAACTTCGCAGATTTTAGTGCAATCTTTTATAACATATTTGCTGTCGACACTTAATAATAAGACAACCGTGCAAACTGGAAATAAAAAAAAAATGTTTTGTTAAAAAATATATTTAACTCACGAGAAACATTCAACATTTAGAATTCCACTTTTGACATTTAAATCAACTATCAATAGCCTCTGGCTTAACCTAAACAATATTTTTCACTTTAAAACTATCTAAAACTTACTGTAACTAATAATTAAAACCATGCTTAAGAATTTCATGTTTTCGTTTAAGAAATATTACTTAACTGTTCCAATTTCGTTTACCACACGAATAATACTTACATTTTATACTTGATAACAAAAAAAATTACAATTGTTTAAAGTTTTATGTAAAATAATAACTTTATACTATGAACAAATGAATCAATAACTTTAATCTTGATCAAGATAAAAAAAAATTAATCATCCGAAGCAAAATGATACTAAATTCTTGAAATAAAAGAAAATTGTTTGCTTTATGTGTGTTGTCATAGGTGTTTCCGAGTGACACAACAGTACAAAATATATCGACAAAACAATTTGTTTTTATTATTACTTTGGTTTTGCTTAGTAGTACTTAGTATTTTAGTAGTACAAACTAAACAAATGGAAAATGTCAGAGAGTCAAACGGTATTTAACCGTTTATCTGGTTTTTACAAAAACGTAGTTTGGAAAATCCAATATATGTACAATGGTAATATGCAGATGAGGGTAAATTCTCAATTTTGAAAAATGATCAGCATGGCTAGCGAGAAAAACAATGTTACTATGAGTATTAGGATGGCCTATAATGATTACAATTAAAGAGAAAATGTTTTAAGGTCTGGAAATAGGTTAAGAAAAAGTTCAAGGGATTTGATTGAGTTTTGGTATATTGTAACAATCATGATTTACATGTTTAAATCAATGTGAAATATAGAAGAACTAAAACTTTGGGCACTTCACAAGGTTGCATTTCAAAATTTAGATGATATTCCAATGGTTAGCATGAGTTTTTAAGTTAATTATTCGAATACTAAACCTACTGAGGATAGCTCGCTAAAAAACGCGTTATTGTCATATCTCATGAGTATGCAAAATGACATATTTTCAGTACGTTAAAAATGTGATCTTAAAACGATTTATGATTGAATTTGCCTGACAAAATAATTCAGAAATGCATTACGTATAAAAATTTTACACTGTATATACGCTGAAAAGAGGAAGAGTGTGTGTGCAGGGATTGGACAAATATTTTTCACATCAACAAAAAACTTCCATTAACTCATAAAAGTTACCCAAAACCATATTTAAATGCAAAATTATTGTTGAGAAACAATAATTTCCAAATTGACTCTAGTCCTCTATTCTATTTTTGTTTCTTGGAATCCGATCATGATATATTAGGCTATTAGATTTCGTGTGATGATTACCACATATTTTTTACTTCGTGAGGCGCATTTTTCTCGATTCGGCCACTTTTTCATTCGGCAAGGTCAGAAAAATGCCGATTGCCAGGGCTCTTGTAAATTTTTTTTTAGCTATGGGGGTTGAAAATTTGTTTTAGAACACGAGAGTAACCTTGTGCAACAAAAATTTGTCTGCTTTTGTCTAGTCCAACAGCCCAAACATACCAAAATGTCAGTTATAGCAAAAACATTTTGGTCGGACAAGCTTACCCTCGTGTTCCAAAGCAAATTTCTAGCCCGCACAGCTAAAAAAAAATGTGGTAGCAAATTTACAAGATCGCGGGCAATCAGCATTTTTCTTAGTTTGCCGAACGAAAAAGCGACCAATTTGAGGAAAATGGCAGAACAAAAATTTTCGGACTCGTCAAGGACTAGCGCCTCACGAAGTATAAAATATGTGGTAATCATCACATGAAATCGGCGTGGGCGCAGGGATTATATGTCATATTTTGTGGTGTAATACGATTTGTTACTTGATTGTTAATTTTTTGTAAGAAAAATTAAGAAAAACATTTTTTTTTCAATGAAATGAAAAAGAAATGAAAAAGTAATTAAAAAGTAATGAAAATGTTACTAAAATTACTGAATAAGTAATGAAAAAATAATGAAAAAGTAATGAAAAGCAATAAAAAAGTAATGAAAACGTAAATAAAAAGTAATGAATTTAATTTTAATCCTTTTTCGTTACCAAAAATTAATAAAAAAGTAATGACTAGTAATGAAAAAGTAATGAAAATAAATGAAAAAGTAACGAAGAAGTAATAAAAAAGTAATCAAAAAAGTAATTAAAAGTAATGGAAAAGTAAAGAAAAGTAATGAAAAAGTTACTAAAGCACTAATACTAAGTTTATATCGATAAACAGCAAAATAACAAATAACTATCTGTCATAGTAAAAATGTATTATTATTTCCGTTTACATCGTAATAGTTTAAAAGCTATATTCTATTATTCTATTATTCTACCATGGTGTAAACTTAGTATCAATAATGAAAAAGCAAAAATAATAATTTTTCAGTACTTTTTAATTACTTTTCATTACTTTTTTATTACTTTTCATTTGTTTTTCATTACTTTTGATTACTTTTTCAGTAATGCAAAAGTAAATAAATATTAATGAAACAGTAATGAAAAAGTAATAAAAAAGCAATGAAAAAGTAATGAAAGAGTAATGGAATAGTATTGAAAAAGTAATAAAAAAGTAATGAAGTAATGCTACAATAGATTAAAACTGTTTTTCGTTGGTGAAAATTTGTTCACCAGACGGGATAGCGTCGAGTTCACGAACGTAAAACGTTTGAATCTCGCGTAGGAAATGTAATTATTTCTACGATATAAATTATTAGATTAGAAATCGACAAAATAACATTCAATTGGTTGTTTTATTTTAAAAACCTTCTAAAATTACATGAAAATACCATAGCAACTAAAATTTGTTATTTAGTGGAAAAAAGCATTTGTTCTATGATAGCATATGAAAAGTCTATTTTCATCACGCTTAATGCCCTGTAAAAATGGATTCTTTTTCCACTAGTGTATAAAAAAAATAACTAATAGTAGTTGCTATGGTATTTTCATACAATTTTACAAAGCTTTTAAAACAACGCAACCATGAAAAAATAATCTGAAAAAAAACTTGAAGTAATGACAACCTCATCTCGCAGTTGGCAGTTTATTATTCAAACAAAGAAAAAATATTTGCAAACAATTTCACCGTGATTGGTACAACTACATGAAAACATTTTCCTGACAACAACAGGATGTTTATTGAAAATATAAAGTGTTACATCCAATATAACATTAGTTGAATAAAGTTAATAACTATTTCCATGAAAAACAATTTCTTTGGCCTTATAACATAACATGAATTTTTCATTTTGAAATTCAAGTGTTTAAGATTAATTGAACAATATTTTATTTTCACATAAATATTACGTGTGATTGTCTCAACTACATCGTTCGATAATTTTACAGTAGTTAGAAAAAATCTATCATAGAAAAAATTGCATTTCCTACGCGAGATAAAAACGTTTTTCGTTCGTAAACATGTCTCACTCGACGTTAGCGCGTCTCGTGAACAAATGTTTACTCACAAAAAAAAAACAATGTTAGACCCGGTAACAGCCTTTAAAAATAATAAAAAGTGAAAAAAAATAATAGTAGGATGAAACCAATTAGAAAAGGAGGAGAATATTATAAAAATGAAAGGAAAAATAATTTACGGGTGATCTGAGGTCGGGAAGGGGAAGGTGGTGAGTTTTTAAGGGTAAAAAACGGTTTTTCTCTATTTCCGGCACAACTAAAAGTCCTATGGAAAAAAGTTATATGGCAAATTTGTAGGTAGTAAAATCTAAAACTTTTGTATCGACACTTTTTTCACATAACCTCAAAATTTATGTGAAAAATTCAAAAAACCAAGTTTTTGGTTTTTTATTTTTATCTTTTACAAAAATTTTTTTTTCACGAAATTTGGTGAAAACTTACCTTTTTATGTCCCAAATACGCTGTAACTTATTTGATTTGAAATATTTATTTTTTCACCTTATTTCGAATTAATATCGAAAGAGCACCCTGATTTTCAATCGAAAATTACCCGTCAAATTATCAGCTTTTTTGCAAAAAGTTGGTAGCTTTCTGTTCGTTGAAATCTCTACTTTCCGATGGTGAAAAAAAATATATTACTATAGTAAATATTCTCAGAAAATGCAAAAAAATAATTGAATTTTCTATTCAAATAACCATAGTTTTTGGTTTTTTATTTTTATCTTTTACAAAAAAATTTTTTTTTTCCACGAAATTTGGTGAAAACTTACCTTTTTATGTCTCAAATACGCTGTAATTTATTTGATTTGAAATATTTATTTTTTCACCTTATTTTGAATTAATATCGAAAAAGCACCCTAATTTTCAATCGAAAATTCAATTCATTTTTTGCATTTTCTGAGAAGATTTACTATAGCAGTATATTTTTTTTTTCACCATTCTTTCACTTTCAAAAATAAAAAACCAAAAACTTGGTTTTTTGAATTTTTCACATAAGTTTTGAGGTTATGTGAAAAAAGTGTCGATACAAAAGTTTTAGATATTTTTATTACCTACAACTTTGCCATTCAACTTTTTTCTATAAGACTTTTAGTTTTGCCGGAAATCGAGATAAACCGTTTTTTACCCTTAAAAACTCACCCCTTCCTATTCCCGACCTCAGATCGCCCGTAAATTATTTTTCCTTTCATTTTTATAATATTCTCCTCCTTTTCTAATAGGTTTCATCCTACTATTATTTGTTTTGTTTTCAAAAATTATCGACCCTGGTTTATGTTGTCATCCCTTGTAGGAAAATATACTATTTTTCACATGTGTTTAGGCCTTCATGAAAATAGACTTGATAGAAAAAGTTTTTTCGTTGTGCATGCATGCTCAGATAGTAATTGTAATTCTTTTTATAACAAACTAGCAGGACCCGGCGTGCTTTGCTACGCTTATAAATAAAGTTTGTGCACAGACATTTTGTTGACGTAGTAGCAATGATTTAAAAAGTAGTAATGAGAAATGATAGCGTAGTTTTTAATTTTTGTTTTTCAAAATATGAATGAAAAATAATCAGTACTTTAGCTCATCATTTCGGATATATGAAAAATTGGCGATCAAATAAGTTTTCGAGTAAGCTATAAAAAAATTTAAATGACTTGGTGAATTAGCAGAGGTGTGTCAACTTTCATCTCTATATAGAACATTATACAGAACAAAAATAGATTCACAAATGTTCACAGTGCTCATGCATTGTATTTGTACCCGACACGAAACACACAAAAACTTTTCTAAAGAAATTTTTCTGAGAAATGAAAATGAAAAATGCTGTCAAATTGCAAAATTCAAGTGAATTACAATAATTACTTTGATCTTAATCACTCACAAAATCTCTGAAAATTTTATTTTTTACACCAAATAGCGTAAAAGTTTTGTTTATTTAACATTGGTCTCATATTGCCGCTATCTCATAAGAAAGAAAACTCGAGAAAACTCGTAAAGATAACATTAAATTAACATTGTGTCATTTTTATTGCAACTTATTTATTTTAATATGGAACGAATTTCAAAATGTCGTTTTAATTCTATTTATTTATTCGAATACTTGTGGGCACACTTTATTTTTTGTTTTTCCGTCTGGTGCGTACACGAATAAATCAGAAGGTTTTCCTAACGCGCCAGCCACATAAAGTTGTCCATGTCCATGTGAGAAGAACGGATTCTCCAAATCTAGTCCACATACTTGCAGTAACTGTCCGTGGTAATTGTTGATGGTCATTGCAAAAGCGAGTTGCACTGCAAACTGAACGTTTGAATCTGTTGGGATCATTGAAATATGTGGCCTGTCTGTCGTGGCAAGACTTCATCTTCCTCTTCGAATTTTCCGCTCAAAATTGTAGCTTCAATGACATTGTTTTCACGGAAGTTCAAAAAAGTTTGTGCAATTTCAAAATATGTGACATATTTGAAATTACAATATGTGTCACAACAACACATATAAACGTTTTAAAACAGAGGCTCTACAACATAATGCTTTCTAAGACGTTTATGGACGCAAATTTCTTTTTTTTTATATTCTTCTTAAAGAATGGAAAACTTAATAATAAATCCTTTCACATAATAATGTACGATATAGGGCAATATTTCATGATAGGATGGAGGAAATAAAAACAATATACTGTTTTTTTTTTTCAAATTTGCGGGAACAAAGCTAAAATTAGGTTCCTAATTATCCTAGTGCTAGAAGCATATACCAAGATCATATAACGCATTGTTTACCTCAAGCCAGCATATATAATAATTATATGGAAGCTCATTTATTCGAGCAAGCAAAAAGTTCATTCTTTTAAAAAATAAAAAAATTACGTCCATCAACACCTTAGAAAGCATGTTCTTATGTATTGTTGTGACACACATTGTAAATCCTACTACCCAACACATTTTATTTTAAAAAATATTGCGACGCTGATGCATAGGCTGACTTCACCACAGCTCTGGAAACATAGTGTTCTGGATATATAATGGGTTAATATCCATCAAATACTTTAATTAAAATCTAGCAAATATTATAGACTTCGTAGTTCTAATAATAAAAATATTAAAGCAAGCAGTGGTATCCCAACAAAGATAAATTGAAGTAATGCTACAATAGATTAAAACTGTTTTTCGTTGGTGAAAATTTGTTCACCAGACGGGATAGCGTCGAGTTCACGAACGTAAAACGTTTGAATCTCGCGTAGGAAATGTAATTATTTCTACGATATAAATTATTAGATTAGAAATCGACAAAATAACATTCAATTGGTTGTTTTATTTTAAAAACCTTCTAAAATTACATGAAAATACCATAGCAACTAAAATTTGTTATTTAGTGGAAAAAAGCATTTGTTCTATGATAGCATATGAAAAGTCTATTTTCATCACGCTTAATGCCCTGTAAAAATGGATTCTTTTTCCACTAGTGTATAAAAAAAATAACTAATAGTAGTTGCTATGGTATTTTCATACAATTTTACAAAGCTTTTAAAACAACGCAACCATGAAAAAATAATCTGAAAAAAAACTTGAAGTAATGACAACCTCATCTCGCAGTTGGCAGTTTATTATTCAAACAAAGAAAAAATATTTGCAAACAATTTCACCGTGATTGGTACAACTACATGAAAACATTTTCCTGACAACAACAGGATGTTTATTGAAAATATAAAGTGTTACATCCAATATAACATTAGTTGAATAAAGTTAATAACTATTTCCATGAAAAACAATTTCTTTGGCCTTATAACATAACATGAATTTTTCATTTTGAAATTCAAGTGTTTAAGATTAATTGAACAATATTTTATTTTCACATAAATATTACGTGTGATTGTCTCAACTACATCGTTCGATAATTTTACAGTAGTTAGAAAAAATCTATCATAGAAAAAATTGCATTTCCTACGCGAGATAAAAACGTTTTTCGTTCGTAAACATGTCTCACTCGACGTTAGCGCGTCTCGTGAACAAATGTTTACTCACAAAAAAAAAACAATGTTAGACCCGGTAACAGCCTTTAAAAATAATAAAAAGTGAAAAAAAATAATAGTAGGATGAAACCAATTAGAAAAGGAGGAGAATATTATAAAAATGAAAGGAAAAATAATTTACGGGTGATCTGAGGTCGGGAAGGGGAAGGTGGTGAGTTTTTAAGGGTAAAAAACGGTTTTTCTCTATTTCCGGCACAACTAAAAGTCCTATGGAAAAAAGTTATATGGCAAATTTGTAGGTAGTAAAATCTAAAACTTTTGTATCGACACTTTTTTCACATAACCTCAAAATTTATGTGAAAAATTCAAAAAACCAAGTTTTTGGTTTTTTATTTTTATCTTTTACAAAAATTTTTTTTTCACGAAATTTGGTGAAAACTTACCTTTTTATGTCCCAAATACGCTGTAACTTATTTGATTTGAAATATTTATTTTTTCACCTTATTTCGAATTAATATCGAAAGAGCACCCTGATTTTCAATCGAAAATTACCCGTCAAATTATCAGCTTTTTTGCAAAAAGTTGGTAGCTTTCTGTTCGTTGAAATCTCTACTTTCCGATGGTGAAAAAAAATATATTACTATAGTAAATATTCTCAGAAAATGCAAAAAAATAATTGAATTTTCTATTCAAATAACCATAGTTTTTGGTTTTTTATTTTTATCTTTTACAAAAAAATTTTTTTTTTCCACGAAATTTGGTGAAAACTTACCTTTTTATGTCTCAAATACGCTGTAATTTATTTGATTTGAAATATTTATTTTTTCACCTTATTTTGAATTAATATCGAAAAAGCACCCTAATTTTCAATCGAAAATTCAATTCATTTTTTGCATTTTCTGAGAAGATTTACTATAGCAGTATATTTTTTTTTTCACCATTCTTTCACTTTCAAAAATAAAAAACCAAAAACTTGGTTTTTTGAATTTTTCACATAAGTTTTGAGGTTATGTGAAAAAAGTGTCGATACAAAAGTTTTAGATATTTTTATTACCTACAACTTTGCCATTCAACTTTTTTCTATAAGACTTTTAGTTTTGCCGGAAATCGAGATAAACCGTTTTTTACCCTTAAAAACTCACCCCTTCCTATTCCCGACCTCAGATCGCCCGTAAATTATTTTTCCTTTCATTTTTATAATATTCTCCTCCTTTTCTAATAGGTTTCATCCTACTATTATTTGTTTTGTTTTCAAAAATTATCGACCCTGGTTTATGTTGTCATCCCTTGTAGGAAAATATACTATTTTTCACATGTGTTTAGGCCTTCATGAAAATAGACTTGATAGAAAAAGTTTTTTCGTTGTGCATGCATGCTCAGATAGTAATTGTAATTCTTTTTATAACAAACTAGCAGGACCCGGCGTGCTTTGCTACGCTTATAAATAAAGTTTGTGCACAGACATTTTGTTGACGTAGTAGCAATGATTTAAAAAGTAGTAATGAGAAATGATAGCGTAGTTTTTAATTTTTGTTTTTCAAAATATGAATGAAAAATAATCAGTACTTTAGCTCATCATTTCGGATATATGAAAAATTGGCGATCAAATAAGTTTTCGAGTAAGCTATAAAAAAATTTAAATGACTTGGTGAATTAGCAGAGGTGTGTCAACTTTCATCTCTATATAGAACATTATACAGAACAAAAATAGATTCACAAATGTTCACAGTGCTCATGCATTGTATTTGTACCCGACACGAAACACACAAAAACTTTTCTAAAGAAATTTTTCTGAGAAATGAAAATGAAAAATGCTGTCAAATTGCAAAATTCAAGTGAATTACAATAATTACTTTGATCTTAATCACTCACAAAATCTCTGAAAATTTTATTTTTTACACCAAATAGCGTAAAAGTTTTGTTTATTTAACATTGGTCTCATATTGCCGCTATCTCATAAGAAAGAAAACTCGAGAAAACTCGTAAAGATAACATTAAATTAACATTGTGTCATTTTTATTGCAACTTATTTATTTTAATATGGAACGAATTTCAAAATGTCGTTTTAATTCTATTTATTTATTCGAATACTTGTGGGCACACTTTATTTTTTGTTTTTCCGTCTGGTGCGTACACGAATAAATCAGAAGGTTTTCCTAACGCGCCAGCCACATAAAGTTGTCCATGTCCATGTGAGAAGAACGGATTCTCCAAATCTAGTCCACATACTTGCAGTAACTGTCCGTGGTAATTGTTGATGGTCATTGCAAAAGCGAGTTGCACTGCAAACTGAACGTTTGAATCTGTTGGGATCATTGAAATATGTGGCCTGTCTGTCGTGGCAAGACTTCATCTTCCTCTTCGAATTTTCCGCTCAAAATTGTAGCTTCAATGACATTGTTTTCACGGAAGTTCAAAAAAGTTTGTGCAATTTCAAAATATGTGACATATTTGAAATTACAATATGTGTCACAACAACACATATAAACGTTTTAAAACAGAGGCTCTACAACATAATGCTTTCTAAGACGTTTATGGACGCAAATTTCTTTTTTTTTATATTCTTCTTAAAGAATGGAAAACTTAATAATAAATCCTTTCACATAATAATGTACGATATAGGGCAATATTTCATGATAGGATGGAGGAAATAAAAACAATATACTGTTTTTTTTTTTCAAATTTGCGGGAACAAAGCTAAAATTAGGTTCCTAATTATCCTAGTGCTAGAAGCATATACCAAGATCATATAACGCATTGTTTACCTCAAGCCAGCATATATAATAATTATATGGAAGCTCATTTATTCGAGCAAGCAAAAAGTTCATTCTTTTAAAAAATAAAAAAATTACGTCCATCAACACCTTAGAAAGCATGTTCTTATGTATTGTTGTGACACACATTGTAAATCCTACTACCCAACACATTTTATTTTAAAAAATATTGCGACGCTGATGCATAGGCTGACTTCACCACAGCTCTGGAAACATAGTGTTCTGGATATATAATGGGTTAATATCCATCAAATACTTTAATTAAAATCTAGCAAATATTATAGACTTCGTAGTTCTAATAATAAAAATATTAAAGCAAGCAGTGGTATCCCAACAAAGATAAATTGAAGTAATGCTACAATAGATTAAAACTGTTTTTCGTTGGTGAAAATTTGTTCACCAGACGGGATAGCGTCGAGTTCACGAACGTAAAACGTTTGAATCTCGCGTAGGAAATGTAATTATTTCTACGATATAAATTATTAGATTAGAAATCGACAAAATAACATTCAATTGGTTGTTTTATTTTAAAAACCTTCTAAAATTACATGAAAATACCATAGCAACTAAAATTTGTTATTTAGTGGAAAAAAGCATTTGTTCTATGATAGCATATGAAAAGTCTATTTTCATCACGCTTAATGCCCTGTAAAAATGGATTCTTTTTCCACTAGTGTATAAAAAAAATAACTAATAGTAGTTGCTATGGTATTTTCATACAATTTTACAAAGCTTTTAAAACAACGCAACCATGAAAAAATAATCTGAAAAAAAACTTGAAGTAATGACAACCTCATCTCGCAGTTGGCAGTTTATTATTCAAACAAAGAAAAAATATTTGCAAACAATTTCACCGTGATTGGTACAACTACATGAAAACATTTTCCTGACAACAACAGGATGTTTATTGAAAATATAAAGTGTTACATCCAATATAACATTAGTTGAATAAAGTTAATAACTATTTCCATGAAAAACAATTTCTTTGGCCTTATAACATAACATGAATTTTTCATTTTGAAATTCAAGTGTTTAAGATTAATTGAACAATATTTTATTTTCACATAAATATTACGTGTGATTGTCTCAACTACATCGTTCGATAATTTTACAGTAGTTAGAAAAAATCTATCATAGAAAAAATTGCATTTCCTACGCGAGATAAAAACGTTTTTCGTTCGTAAACATGTCTCACTCGACGTTAGCGCGTCTCGTGAACAAATGTTTACTCACAAAAAAAAAACAATGTTAGACCCGGTAAAAGCCTTTAAAAATAATAAAAAGTGAAAAAAAAATAATAGTAGGATGAAACCAATTAGAAAAGGAGGAGAATATTATAAAAATGAAAGGAAAAATAATTTACGGGCGATCTGAGGTCGGGAAGGGGAAGGTGGTGAGTTTTTAAGGGTAAAAAACGGTTTATCTCTATTTCCGGCACAACTAAAAGTCCTATGGAAAAAAGTTATATGGCAAATTTGTAGGTAGTAAAATCTAAAACTTTTGTATCGACACTTTTTTCACATAACCTCAAAATTTATGTGAAAAATTCAAAAAACCAAGTTTTTGGTTTTTTATTTTTATCTTTTACAAAAATTTTTTTTCACGAAATTTGGTGAAAACTTACCTTTTTATGTCCCAAATACGCTGTAACTTATTTGATTTGAAATATTTATTTTTTCACCTTATTTCGAATTAATATCGAAAGAGCACCCTGATTTTCAATCGAAAATTACCCGTCAAATTATCAGCTTTTTTGCAAAAAGTTGGTAGCTTTCTGTTCGTTGAAATCTCTACTTTCCGATGGTGAAAAAAAATATATTACTATAGTAAATATTCTCAGAAAATGCAAAAAAATAATTGAATTTTCTATTCAAATAACCATAGTTTTTGGTTTTTTATTTTTATCTTTTACAAAAAAATTTTTTTTTTCCACGAAATTTGGTGAAAACTTACCTTTTTATGTCTCAAATACGCTGTAATTTATTTGATTTGAAATATTTATTTTTTCACCTTATTTTGAATTAATATCGAAAAAGCACTATAATTTTCAATCGAAAATTCAATTCATTTTTTGCATTTTCTGAGAAGATTTACTATAGCAGTATATTAAATTTTTCACCATTCTTTCACTTTCAAAAATAAAAAACCAAAAACTTGGTTTTTTGAATTTTTCACATAAGTTTTGAGGTTATGTGAAAAAAGTGTCGATACAAAAGTTTTAGATATTTTTATTACCTACAACTTTGCCATTCAACTTTTTTCTATAAGACTTTTAGTTTTGCCGGAAATCGAGATAAACCGTTTTTTACCCTTAAAAACTCACCCCTTCCTATTCCCGACCTCAGATCGCCCGTAAATTATTTTTCCTTTCATTTTTATAATATTCTCCTCCTTTTCTAATAGGTTTCATCCTACTATTATTTGTTTTGTTTTCAAAAATTATCGACCCTGGTTTATGTTGTCATCCCTTGTAGGAAAATATACTATTTTTCACATGTGTTTAGACCTTCATGAAAATAGACTTGATAGAAAAAGTTTTTTCGTTGTGCATGCATGCTCAGATAGTAATTGTAATTCTTTTTATAACAAACTAGCAGGACCCGGAGTGCTTTGCTACGCTTATAAATAAAGTTTGTGCACAGGCATTTTGTTGACGTAGTAGCAATGATTTAAAAAGTAGTAATGAGAAATGATAGCATAGTTTTTAATTTTTGTTTTTCAAAATATGAATGAAAAATAATCAGTACTTTAGCTCATCATTTCGGATATATGAAAAATTGGCGATCAAATAAGTTTTCGAGTAAGCTATAAAAAAATTTAAATGACTTGTTGAATTAGCAGAGGTGTGTCAACACTCATCTCTATATAGAACATTATACAGAACAAAAATAGATTCACAAATGTTCACAGTGCTCATGCATTGTATTTGTACCCGACGCGAAACACACAAAAACTTTTCTAAAGAAATTTTTCTGAGAAATGAAAATGAAAAATGCTGTCAAATTGCAAAATTCAAGTGAATTACAATAATTACTTTGATCTTAATCACTCACAAAATCTCTGAAAATTTTATTTTTTACACCAAATAGCGTAAAAGTTTTGTTTATTTAACATCGGTCGCATATTGCCGCTATCTCATAAGAAAGAAAACTCGAGAAAACTCGTAAAGATAACATTAAATTAACATTGTGTCATTTTTATTGCAACTTATTTATTTTAATATGGAACGAATTTCAAAATGTCGTTTTAATTCTATTTATTTATTCGAATACTTGTGGGCACACTTTATTTTTTGTTTTTCCGTCTGGTGCGTACACGAATAAATCAGAAGGTTTTCCTAACGCGCCAGCCACATAAAGTTGTCCATGTCCATGTGAGAAGAACGGATTCTCCAAATCTAGTCCACATACTTGCAGTAACTGTCCGTGGTAATTGTTGATGGTCATTGCAAAAGCGAGTTGCACTGCAAACTAAACGTTTGAATCTGTTGGGATCATTGAAATATGTGGCCTGTCTGTCGTGGCAAGACTTCATCTTCCTCTTCGAATTTTCCGCTCAAAATTGTAGCTTCAATGACATTGTTTTCACGGAAGTTCAAAAAAGTTTGTGCAATTTCAAAATATGTGACATATTTGAAATTACAATATGTGTCACAACAACACATATAAACGTTTTAAAACAGAGGCTCTACAACATAATGCTTTCTAAGACGTTTATGGACGCAAATTTCTTTTTTTTTATATTCTTCTTAAAGAATGGAAAACTTAATAATAAATCCTTTCACATAATAATGTACGATATAGGGCAATATTTCATGATAGGATGGAGGAAATAAAAACAATATACTGTTTTTTTTTTCAAATTTGCGGGAACAAAGCTAAAATTAGGTTCCTAATTATCCTAGTGCTAGAAGCATATACCAAGATCATATAACGCATTGTTTACCTCAAGCCAGCATATATAATAATTATATGGAAGCTCATTTATTCGAGCAAGCAAAAAGTTCATTCTTTTAAAAAATAAAAAAATTACGTCCATCAACACCTTAGAAAGCATGTTCTTATGTATTGTTGTGACACACATTGTAAATCCTACTACCCAACACATTTTATTTTAAAAAATATTGCGACGCTGATGCATAGGCTGACTTCACCACAGCTCTGGAAACATAGTGTTCTGGATATATAATGGGTTAATATCCATCAAATACTTTAATTAAAATCTAGCAAATATTATAGACTTCGTAGTTCTAATAATAAAAATATTAAAGCAAGCAGTGGTATCCCAACAAAGATAAATTGAAGTAATGCTACAATAGATTAAAACTGTTTTTCGTTGGTGAAAATTTGTTCACCAGACGGGATAGCGTCGAGTTCACGAACGTAAAACGTTTGAATCTCGCGTAGGAAATGTAATTATTTCTACGATATAAATTATTAGATTAGAAATCGACAAAATAACATTCAATTGGTTGTTTTATTTTAAAAACCTTCTAAAATTACATGAAAATACCATAGCAACTAAAATTTGTTATTTAGTGGAAAAAAGCATTTGTTCTATGATAGCATATGAAAAGTCTATTTTCATCACGCTTAATGCCCTGTAAAAATGGATTCTTTTCCACTAGTGTATAAAAAAAATAACTAATAGTAGTTGCTATGGTATTTTCATACAATTTTACAAAGCTTTTAAAACAACGCAACCATGAAAAAATAATCTGAAAAAAAAACTTGAAGTAATGACAACCTCATCTCGCAGTTGGCAGTTTATTATTCAAACAAAGAAAAAATATTTGCAAACAATTTCACCGTGATTGGTACAACTACATGAAAACATTTTCCTGACAACAACAGGATGTTTATTGAAAATATAAAGTGTTACATCCAATATAACATTAGTTGAATAAAGTTAATAACTATTTCCATGAAAAACAATTTCTTTGGCCTTATAACATAACATGAATTTTTCATTTTGAAATTCAAGTGTTTAAGATTAATTGAACAATATTTTATTTTCACATAAATATTACGTGTGGATTGTCTCAACTACATCGTTCGATAATTTTACAGTAGTTAGAAAAAATCTATCATAGAAAAAATTGCATTTCCTACGCGAGATAAAAACGTTTTTCGTTCGTAAACATGTCTCACTCGACGTTAGCGCGTCTGGTGAACAAATGTTTACTCACAAAAAAAAACAATGTTAGACCCGGTAAAAGCCTTTAAAAATAATGAAAAGTGAAAAAAAAATAATAGTAGGATGAAACCAATTAGAAAAGGAGGAGAATATTATAAAAATGAAAGGAAAAATAATTTACGGGCGATCTGAGGTCGGGAAGGGGAAGGTGGTGAGTTTTTAAGGGTAAAAAACGGTTTATCTCTATTTCCGGCACAACTAAAAGTCCTATGGAAAAAAGTTATATGGCAAATTTGTAGGTAGTAAAATCTAAAACTTTTGTATCGACACTTTTTTCACATAACCTCAAAATTTATGTGAAAAATTCAAAAAACCAAGTTTTTGGTTTTTTATTTTTATCTTTTACAAAAATTTATTTTTCACGAAATTTGGTGAAAACTTACCTTTTTATGTCCCAAATACGCTGTAACTTATTTGATTTGAAATATTTATTTTTTCACCTTATTTCGAATTAATATCGAAAGAGCACCCTGATTTTCAATCGAAAATTACCCGTCAAATTATCAGCTTTTTTGCAAAAAGTTGGTAGCTTTCTGTTCGTTGAAATCTCTACTTTCCGATGGTGAAAAAAAATATATTACTATAGTAAATATTCTCAGAAAATGCAAAAAAATAATTGAATTTTCTATTCAAATAACCATAGTTTTTGGTTTTTTATTTTTATCTTTTACAAAAAAATTTTTTTTTTCCACGAAATTTGGTGAAAACTTACCTTTTTATGTCTCAAATACGCTGTAATTTATTTGATTTGAAATATTTATTTTTTCACCTTATTTTGAATTAATATCGAAAAAGCACCCTAATTTTCAATCGAAAATTCAATTCATTTTTTGCATTTTCTGAGAAGATTTACTATAGCAGTATATTTTTTTTTTCACCATTCTTTCACTTTCAAAAATAAAAAACCAAAAACTTGGTTTTTTGAATTTTTCACATAAGTTTTGAGGTTATGTGAAAAAAGTGTCGATACAAAAGTTTTAGATATTTTTATTACCTACAACTTTGCCATTCAACTTTTTTCTATAAGACTTTTAGTTTTGCCGGAAATCGAGATAAACCGTTTTTTACCCTTAAAAACTCACCCCTTCCTATTCCCGACCTCAGATCGCCCGTAAATTATTTTTCCTTTCATTTTTATAATATTCTCCTCCTTTTCTAATAGGTTTCATCCTACTATTATTTGTTTTGTTTTCAAAAATTATCGACCCTGGTTTATGTTGTCATCCCTTGTAGGAAAATATACTATTTTTCACATGTGTTTAGGCCTTCATGAAAATAGACTTGATAGAAAAAGTTTTTTCGTTGTGCATGCATGCTCAGATAGTAATTGTAATTCTTTTTATAACAAACTAGCAGGACCCGGCGTGCTTTGCTACGCTTATAAATAAAGTTTGTGCACAGACATTTTGTTGACGTAGTAGCAATGATTTAAAAAGTAGTAATGAGAAATGATAGCGTAGTTTTTAATTTTTGTTTTTCAAAATATGAATGAAAAATAATCAGTACTTTAGCTCATCATTTCGGATATATGAAAAATTGGCGATCAAATAAGTTTTCGAGTAAGCTATAAAAAATTTAAATGACTTGTTGAATTAGCAGAGGTGTGTCAACACTCATCTCTATATAGAACATTATACAGAACAAAAATAGATTCACAAATGTTCACAGTGCTCATGCATTGTATTTGTACCCGACACGAAACACACAAAAACTTTTCTAAAGAAATTTTTCTGAGAAATGAAAATGAAAAATGCTGTCAAATTGCAAAATTCAAGTGAATTACAATAATTACTTTGATCTTAATCACTCACAAAATCTCTGAAAATTTTATTTTTTACACCAAATAGCGTAAAAGTTTTGTTTATTTAACATCGGTCGCATATTGCCGCTATCTCATAAGAAAGAAAACTCGAGAAAACTCGTAAAGATAACATTAAATTAACATTGTGTCATTTTTATTGCAACTTATTTATTTTAATATGGAACGAATTTCAAAATGTCGTTTTAATTCTATTTATTTATTCGAATACTTGTGGGCACACTTTATTTTTTGTTTTTCCGTCTGGTGCGTACACGAATAAATCAGAAGGTTTTCCTAACGCGCCAGCCACATAAAGTTGTCCATGTCCATATGAGAAGAACGGATTCTCCAAATCTAGTCCACATACTTGCAGTAACTGTCCGTGGTAATTGTTGATGGTCATTGCAAAAGCGAGTTGCACTGCAAACTAAACGTTTGATTCTGTTGGGATCATTGAAATATGTGGCCTGTCTGTCGTGGCAAGACTTCATCTTCCTCTTCGAATTTTCCGCTCAAAATTGTAGCTTCAATGACATTGTTTTCACGGAAGTTCAAAAAAGTTTGTGCAATTTCAAAATATGTGACATATTTGAAATTACAATATGTGTCACAACAACACATATAAACGTTTTAAAACAGAGGCTCTACAACATAATGCTTTCTAAGACGTTTATGGACGCAAATTTCTTTTTTTTTATATTCTTCTTAAAGAATGGAAAACTTAATAATAAATCCTTTCACATAATAATGTACGATATAGGGCAATATTTCATGATAGGATGGAGGAAATAAAAACAATATACTGTTTTTTTTTTCAAATTTGCGGGAACAAAGCTAAAATTAGGTTCCTAATTATCCTAGTGCTAGAAGCATATACCAAGATCATATAACGCATTGTTTACCTCAAGCCAGCATATATAATAATTATATGGAAGCTCATTTATTCGAGCAAGCAAAAAGTTCATTCTCTTAAAAAATAAAAAAATTACGTCCATCAACACCTTAGAAAGCATGTTCTTATGTATTGTTGTGACACACATTGTAAATCCTACTACCCAACACATTTTATTTTAAAAAATATTGCGACGCTGATGCATAGGCTGACCTCACCACAGCTCTGGAAACATAGTGTTCTGGATATATAATGGGTTAATATCCATCAAATACTTTAATTAAAATCTAGCAAATATTATAGACTTCGTAGTTCTAATAATAAAAATATTAAAGCAAGCAGTGGTATCCCAACAAAGATAAATTCTGTTGTACGAGAAAAAGTTAAAAAAATTTTTATCGGAGGTGACAAACCGGAAGTTAGGATGCAGAACTGTTGTAAACCGTACTAAATGTGTATGTACCAAATTTCATCCAATTCGATTATCAGGTACAGAAGTTATTGAGCTTCCAAACTTTGTTCACTATCGCTAAAAAAACTAATCAGTTCCTTGCCATACATATTTGCATCTTTTTGCAAAGTGTAATCAAAATTACTTAACGAACGAATGTTGTATGCATCCAACAAACATTGAAACAATAAACAGTTGTTAGGGAAGACCCCACGACTTATCCCAATATTGTCCAAAAACTAATCAATTCTTCATTAAAGTCATCATCTTTTTTCAAAGTGACATTAAAATTGATTAATGAATGAAATCTGTATGCTCCCAACAAACTTTAAAAACAAAGTGTGAAAAGTCAGCAGTTGTATGGTAGAGCCCCCCACCACCTTGATCAATGTGTCCCAAAAGATGATAATTATTTTCTCACACTAATTGAACCTTTTCCATAAGTTTCATCATAATCACTTCATTATTGTAGGCTGTAGTGTGCATAAAGACACTGAAAAAACTGCCAACAATTTACAAAAAAAAAATTTTACCGGAAGTGAAAAACTGGAAGTTGGGATGCAGAACTGTTGTGAACCGTACTAAATGCTCATGTACCAAGTTTCATCCAATTCGATTATCAGGTACAGATGTTATTGAGCTATAAAAAAAGCAGGTGACCACTTTGGTCAATGTGTCCGAAAAGATGATAATTATCTTCTCACACTAATTGGAACCCTTTTCATAAGTTTCATCATAATCACTTCATTATTGTAGGCTGTAGTGTGCATAAAGACACTGAAAAAACTTCAAAAAAGTACAAAAAAATTTTTTTACCGGAAGTGGAAAACCGGAAGTTGGGATGCAGAACCGTACTACATACTCATGTACCAAGTTTCATCCAATTCGCTTATCAGGTACAGATGTTATTGAGCTTTCAAAAAAGCAGGTGCTCCAGGAACCCCACACCATTTTGTTCGCTATCGCTCAAAAACTAATCAGTTCCTTGTCATACATGTTTGCATCTTTTTCCAAAGTGTCATCAAAATTCATTCACGAATGAATGTTTTATGCTCCCAACAAACATAACTTTGTGGAAAAACTACCTGTTGTATAGTGGAACCCCAAACCCTTTATCCAATGTGCTCCAAAAGCTAACAAAATCTTTTTCATGTTATTTAAAAGCTTTTACCAACGTTTCATGAAAATCGATCGGTAATTGTAGGCTACAGTAGGGATAAACAGCTGAAAAAAAACTTTTTAACTGGAAGTGACAAACCGGAAGATGGTATGCAGAAATATTTTAAACAGTACTAAAACCTTATATACTAATTTCAGATTGGTTTTTGAGAACAATTGAGCTTAAGTACATATTGGAAATCACTTGAATTTTGCAATTCGAAATAACTTTTCATTTCCTCTTAAATTCCTTTAGAAAAAATTTTGTTGTGTTTCGTGTCAGAATTTGAACTACATTCATCAGAGACACATTGTTCAAATTCCGTGTGTCTTACACAACTTAGCCAAAGCGGCGATGACGAAACATATTTTAATTTTGATGTTCAGATAATTTCTAAATTGAAACTTCATCATTTTTCATATTTACTTAAGTTGAATTTTTCATCTATGATTACATATTGAAAATTGTATTTATTTGGTATTTTTTGTATATATACTAAGTTTCAATAAGATCATAGTCCGGAATCAGAAGTTATTCAAGATTTAAACTTAGAGGTGTTCGGGAGACCCCCCGCCATTTTGTCCAAATTTAAAATGAATCCAGATCTTCCATTTTCAAGTGAACCTGTATCATTTGCCAAAGTTTCATCAAGATCCTATGCAGAAAACTCATTATTGCAAACTTGTTGCCGGCTAAGGGCCACATTTTTAATTAGTTTGTTCACCATACTTGCTATCCATGTTTGATTATACATAAGCTATGCTTCTTTGTATAGTATTTGTACGAATTCCATTTCGTAATTTTGAGCTTTTAATCGATGTTATCAACTATCTTTCTTAGTTGAAGAAACATGCATTTCATATACAATTGCAAACCAATAACATATTTAGTTTATTACCAATAACAATAACACATTGTATAGATGATAAAATTTGTAACATCATTATGTGATTCAAATACATATAGTTTTGATATACAAATGTAATTGTTTCAGATTATACTTTCATTTTTCAATTTCATTAAATTATGTTCAACAAAAAAATTGATCAAAGGAATCTAACCGTATAAAACAATATTTAAAGAAAAATCAAATTACATTATTATCAACATTTAGGCAGAACCCCTTAAGATAATTATAATGGCCCTCCCTGGGGTTCCATTCAAAAAAAAAATTTGCCTGTTACCTATGCGCAAGTGTACACAACAACTTCCCAAAGTTTTATGATGATCAGATGAATGGTTTATTAATGCATAAACGACAAACATACATACTTTCAATTTTATATATGTATATAGATATTTTTAGCTAGGAAATACATAAAGTGAACCTTTTCTGATGAGTTTTAAAAATATTGACCGCACACTTTCACTCCAATAAAAGTTTTTCCTCTTCTTTGTAATGCTCGATCTGGTCACCATACTTCAATCATTCCAAAATCTGCTAAAAGCTCAGTAATTTTGCATCAACACCTTAGCGCGGCCGCGCTATAGGGCAAAGATCAATTGTATTTTCAAATTTTTTTTAAAAAATAGTCCTATCTTTACTCTAAAAAATTTCAAATTTACAAAGGAGTAAAGTATTACAAAGGAGTAGTATTTGTCGTTTTCTTGAGATATCTAATTTTAAAGAGTTTTAAATATGGAAAGGAGTAAAAAAAGAGAAACAAAGGAGTACCAAATATAGAAGTAGGAATTAGGTAGAGGTATGGTTAATCCTTACTGGAGTTATTGACGAGTTGATTGTTGAGATGATGCATATGAATGATATTGTGGTAGCTGAACGTTGATGGATTTGATTCAATTCTAGTGGCTGCTGCCATTATGTCAAATTTTGAATCGAAGGTTAATTTATCAGGTGTTTGTGATCCAGAAAAATTATTAACATAACGTCATATATCCAAGATGACAAATATAATAACCCAGTTTCAAAATTTCGTGTATATATCCCGGACACAATAGAATGTGATATATTTGTAGTATCAGTAGACACATTTTAAAAGTAACATTAGTAAAGTAACAATAACAGTAACAGTAAAACATTTAAAAGTAACAGTAACAGTACCTTAATGAACGTTAATTTATTGATATTACAACTTCCAACCAAATTATGCATACATTAATCACTGTATACAGAAATATTTATTCTTTTCACTTTATTTGTACAGAATGCTTAATTTATTGAGATATACTCCACAATTACGATCTTCAAAATATGTATATTATAAAATTACATAACAACTTTTGTTAAACAAAAATAAGGCGTAAGAAAAACATTGTAACATGTGTTTTTTAGATAAAATAGAATTGCATGAAACTTTCAGTAAAGACAAGAAAAATTAAAAAAATGTAAACCGTTTTCAATATACAAAAAAAAACTATAAAACTAATTTGTTTTTTATAAATTTTAGGGATAGAAATATCGCCTGCTAAAATTAAAATTTTGAAAATTTTAATTTAAATGCTCGCCACAACACTCCTTCCCTAGTGCCATCAAAGATGAACCGATAAAAGAAAAGAAGCTAGTAATATCTGGAAAGAGGAGAAGAGAAGAGTTTTTTGAATGCTCGAGTATTGTAGCGAAAAAGAAAAAGTTTGGAGGTGTCTGAAGAAGTAGAGCGGACAGTTGTCTGTACAAGACAGTGTTTAGTTTGTGCGACTGAGAAATAGTGTCAAAAGGGGAGTCGAGCCATCTTCAGATGTGACCTAAAGTAGGGTATTATCTGTCGATGTTCGATCATAGGTTGGAAGAGATTGTGTTAGGAGAGAGAGAAAAATATTGTTTAAAAATCGATACTATTTAGTAGAGAGAAATTATGGGTCTTACGAATTGGAGTTCTGCAAAAAAAGAAAAACGAGCAATTATGGAGTTATGGTAACACGAGTGGAGATATAGGTCTGACAGAGCTGAGTTGTCTGAGACCAATATTTGTGGAGATGTGTACCGTAGGTTAAAAGGTTCGTTTTCTTAAATAGGAGGAGCAGAAGAGTAATATCTGTGATGTTGATGGTCTGACAGAACTAAGTTGTCTGAGACGAATACTAACATCAGCAGACGTGACTGTTAGTTAATTTTTCGAAAATTAGCTGTGAAAAGCAAGAAGAAGCAAAAATTTAGCTTAAGCGGAGGAGTGCATATGGTAACGTAAGTGATGGAAAAGACTGACAGTACAAAGTTGACTGAGAGCAATATGTTTACCTTGGAGACGTGTACTATAGAAAGAGATCGCTGTGAGAAGTAATATCTGATTTACGACGAATTGTAACGACGAATCGACGAATTGCTTATAGCCAAATACCAGTAAATCCAAACGACATTCCGAAAACAACTATTATTACACCCTTCGAACTCTTTGAATGCACCAAAATGACTTTTGGACTGCAGAACGCCGCCCAAACGTTCCAACGTTTCATAAGACACAAGCTGGATGATTTCGACTTCATGTTTATATACCTGGATGACATCTACCTTAAAAGTACTTTAAAAGACTACTTTACAACATCGGAATGGTGGTCAACATTTCAAAATGCACTATGGGAGAAAATGAAGTAAAATTTCTTAGACAATCAGTTAATAAGGATGGAATCAAACCACTCCATGAAAAAGTCCAAGTGAGTATGAAATTTCCAGAACCAAGACGTACGTGGATTTCGCTGATTTCTGCTATGTTCAATCTTTACAGACGATATATCAAGAATGCCGCAGCATTACAAGCTAACATACCCGACGGGCAGTAAACGGAACGAAGAGTCTAATCTCATGAGATAACGAGTTCAGAGATACTTTTGTAAATTACAAACAAAAACTAGCTAATGCAACGTTAATAGCACATCCACCACCTAACTGTGAGCTAGAAATTATGGTGAATGGAACAAACATAGCACTGGAAGTGGTTACCCTACAGTGGCAAGAAAATTCCACTCAGCCCAATGTAAATATAGCACGTATGACAGGGAGCTAACAGCTATATAAACTGAAATTAATCATTAAACAGACACATGCTTGAGGCACGATAATTTGTGATATATACGGATCACAAATCTATTACATTCCATCAAAAACGGGATAAAGTATCATCAAGACAAATATGGTTACTCGACTTTATCGGGCAATTTTCTACAGACCTGTAACATATTTCGGGTTCCGACAAAATAACAGCAGCAAACGCACTCTCATGTATTACATCAGTTGTGCACAACATCACTCAGATAAACTAGATATTGCAAACGTGTAACTCAAGGACGACGAACTAGCTAGAATATTAGACAGCGTGTTATTTTATTTAGCGTATGGTTTTTTTTGTGACACATTAAAAAAATTAAACTTAAAAATAGGTAGACTCTTCTGTGAAATCTACCTAAAACAATACATGGATACACATTAAATGAACTTACAATCGATTTGATTGCGTGTCTTTTAAGTAAATTAAAAAGTAAAATATTTGAACATTGGGCAGTACATTTGAACATTAGATGTTTACATCGAGCGAGTCTATCCATGCTACTACATCGGGAGTTGCCAAATGGATGTCTGAGATGTTGCCATTGTAACGTCGAATTGGACACACAGTTGCAATGTGTTTTATAGTTTGTTGTGGAGCGCCGCAGTCACACTCAGGGGACTCTGAAATGCCCCACTTGTAGAAAGAATCAGCACAACGTCCATGATTCGTTCTTATTCGGTTTAATGTAGTCCAGGTATGACGTGGCAAATCGAAACCAGGTTGGGTAGAAGTCGGGTTAGTAATAGAAAGGCCAGTTGTGTTGTAATGTTGCCAGGAGGTGTCCCAGGCATCCAAGATATTAAAATCAGTTGCCAGCAGGTTGCTGGCAGTTTTATGTGGAGGCTTTCTTGACTTCAATCGACAACGAGTGTGGTCACCGTAATATTCGTGCAAGGGTAACGTGGTGTTGTTGGTTACCTTTTTATGTTCACGCATGAGAGCATGCGAGCGTCTGAGTGCAGGTGGAGCGATATTGCTTAACACAGGGAGCCAAGGTAAAGGGGTGGATCTGATAGTACCACTTATAGTACGCATCGTAGCATGCAGCTGGCAGTCAACTTTTTGAGTATGTGTGCTATTCAACCAGACTGGTGCGCCATACTCAGCCACTGAGTAAACCAGACTTAGAGCAGTTGTTCGGAGGGTAGCTGGAGTAGCACCCCATATAGAGCCTGCCAGTTTGTGCAATATATTGTTTCTCGTTTTAAGTTTTTGTGACGTATTTTCTAGGTGGAGTTTAAAAGAAAGAGTTCTATCGAGAGTAATGCCCAGGTACTTTGGCTGTTGATTGTATTTAATGACAGTGCCGTTAAATAACACTGATAGTTCGTGTTTTGCCAGTTTGTTGTTTAAGTGGAAACAGGAGCTCTCGGTTTTACTTAGATTGGGAAATAAACTCCACGTTCGAAAATAGTCATTCATTATCGCTAGGTCAGTTGAGAGCAAATCCTCCAAAACACCCATGTCTTTGTTTTGAGTGGCCAGGGTCCAATCATCAGCGTAACCAAATTTCTTTGATGTTGTGTCAGGAATGTCATGGATGTACAGATTAAAAAGTAATGGCGCCAGGACGGAACCCTGTGGTAAACCATTGTTAAGCATTTTAGACCTACTGCAGGAATTATTTAGATGAACTTTGAATACACGATTACTCAGCATGTTGTTAATTAAACGCGAGATGGTGCTACAAGGTATTGCATTGAACAGCTTATATATAATCCCAATTCGCCAGACCGTGTCATATGCTGCAGTAAGATCGATGAATACTGCGCCTGTTTTTAGTTGTTTTTGATACCCAGCTTCGATATAGGATGTTAGAGCGAGCAGTTGGTCAGTGCAACTGCGATTGGGACGAAAACCAGCTTGTTCAACTGGGATCTGGTCATTCAATATCGGTGCGATACGATTGTATATGAGCCGTTCTAGCAATTTATAGCAGGTGCTCAAAAGGGCAATCGGGCGATAGCTTCCTGGTTCATTGGATGGTTTACCTGGCTTAAGTATCGCTATCACTTTCGTAGTCTTAAAATGTTTTGGTAGGTTGCCGGTTTCTAGGGCATTCGAGAAAAATTTAGTTAGCCACTGTTTTACATTTTTTCCAGCATTCTTAAGAAATTCTGGAAAAATGCCATCGTAGCCAGCTGCTTTTCCGTTTTTTGTTTGGGACAGAGCTGATTCTAGTTCTTCGCTACTAAAAGAGTTCGCATACTTCGATGGAGACGAGCAGTTGCGCTTCATTTCTCTTAATTTGCGTTTAATTGTTCTCTTATGAAGGCGATTAATAGAAGCACGAGACATATTTACTATGTGATTTGCGATGTCCTCTGGATTTATTTCATTGTTAGCACGAGTAATTGAGTTTGAGCCACCCAGTTTCCGAAGGAGACTCCATGCTTCCCTGCTTGAATGGGAAAAATCAATGTTTTCAACAGCGTTAATCCACTTTTGTTTTCTCGCGGCGTCCAGTGAGTATATTATCAGCCACGTCTGCCTCACCACTACTAAGGTACTCCTCATATAATATATCGCTCTCTTTACTCCAGCCAGGAATATATTCTTCACGAAAGCCTCTTGGGATGCATTTCTTTGCAGTTGAGATGATGGCTCCAACAAATCTATCGTAATTTTTAGGAATGGGTTGGATCCAGCGAATCACTGCATCCAACTTCATCCTATATTTATCCCAATCAGCTTTGTTAAAATTCCATCTAGGTTGAGGAGTAGAGTTAACGAGTCAAATTTGGATTCCTACCTCAAGAATTACTGGACGATGTTGAGAGCGTGGAAAACCTTGTAAGACAGCCCTAGATATTGGAATAGGGTTACGTTGTCCGTTTTTTGTGGAAAAACAGAGGTTGGGATTGTAATCACGTCGCCATCTTGCAGATCTAAAGGTTTTCAAGTCTTTCGCATCATATACCAGGAACATGTTGTTATCATCCGCCCAGTCGGTCAGTTGCACGCCATTGGTATTATTATTTGAGTAGGACCACTGAGTGTGATGGCTATTGAAGTCACCAGCATATATTGCTGGATGATAAAACAATGGTAGAGTAGCAGCTGGCCATCCTGTATTTGGAGGCTTGTATACGTTTACAATTTTCGTGTCCGATATATCAACAACAATAAGATGTATATCGTTGTCCGTCTGTGTAAGTACGTGCGTGCAGTTCAGGATTTCTGACTTAACATACGTGGCAGATCCATATGATTGATGGTAAATAGCACTAATTAATTTGTAACCAACAATGTTTCCTCTAGAGGTAAGTTGCGCTTCATCTGCTGCATGCGTTTCTTGCAGAATTATAACGTCGATGTCGTAATCTTTTAATAATCTTTGTAAATGTTCAGTTTTTGACTTGCTTATGCCTTCAATGTTCAATTGCAAAATACGGACTGAAGGTCCAATATTTTTTGTCTTATGGTGCTGAAAAGTACCGTTGTTATTGTGATTTTGATTTTGGTTCATATTTATTTTTTTTTTTTTTGTTTTTTTTTTGTATCACAGCCAAGAGTTCGAAATGAAATGTTTGGCTACCAAGTTGAAATAGACTATTTGCGTAATCCAGGGTGCAGCACGAGGAGCTTATCTATTTCACACACAGCGTGTTATGCCCACCAATTATGTGATGTCCAACATGTAGCGTTTGAAAAAAGTCTACAATCAAATACAGAACAATTTGGGTTCTGTATAAATGTGTTAACAAGAAGTTAGGGCTTGACAGTTAACATCAAAGACTGCACTAACAGCAAAAACAAACTTTATCGTAAAACACCTTTCCATTTTCCATCCTTGATTTAACAAGCTACATGTTTTGCACTAACGTAATTTTTCATTTGCATAATAAAAATACAAGAACTTTTTTATCGCCTCATCGAGTATATTATTTCATGAATTTATTATTGTTATGTATTCGCATCATCTCTACATAGATATTTGTAGTTTTTTTATTATTATTGTTTCTTTGTTTTAATATAAAAACGAAACAAAAGAGATGAGAGTATGAAAACCTGAAAACTCTAAATATTCGTTTTAAAATTCTTTCAATGTATAAGTTTATATTTACAACGGCTTAAATGATGTTATGATTGTATCTAATTATAGGGTAATTCCTTTTTTTTATTTTATCTTTCATTTAACTGAAAATAATGGACATTCAATGGAACCACTCTATTAACCGATTGATTCTATAATTGTATTAATAATGAAAGCTGCAAAACGGAAGAATGCTATGCAATCAACTTTCTTCTCTTCCGTTTAGCATAAGTAAAATGCTATTTATAGTTGCATTTTTCTCAAATATATTCAGTCGAGATTTATAATTTTAAAACTATAAACTCTTATTTTTTGGTCGTAATTTGTAAATTAAATATAAATTTAAAAATTAATTTTGAATAGCGTTTGATGTTTTAAAATAGAATTAATTTAAATTCTTGTAGAGTCGATATTAATATTTTGAATCTAATTCATTGTTTTTGTGGAAACTGAGTTCGCGTTTTATAGTTTGTACGGTATGGTGTGGTACGGTACGGTATGGTACACATTATGTGTTTGAATGAGGATTTTGTAGTATGCATCAAATAATGCAAATTTCATGCATTTTTTCAAAATTGTTTTAAGGGTTTAATCACCTCTATCACTGATCACTATTAGAATTTTTGTAAATCACCTCTAATCACCAGTTTAATCACCTCTATCACTGATCACTATTAGAATTTATGTAAACATTTTTTTTATAATACTGGATCCAAATAATATGCCAAATAATAATAGTCAGTCTTTCATCATTATCATTCGAATTCAAATGCAGGCTGCTTGGGCCCACCACACTTCCATAAGAGATATCTCTTCCAACCTGCCCATTAAAGTCACCAAGAACCATAATGAAGTTTCGTGTTGGTGTTTATGTCATAACCTCTTCCAGTGCTATGTAGAAAGTACCCTTCTCGTCGACGGTCATAGCTTCGGTAGGTACATGCACGACAATAATATAAATATTGTTGTATGTACCGCGTACCCGTAGTTAACAGATCTTAACTTACAATTTTATCATCAACGTAGGTGAGTAGGATGTAGGTAGAGCAATAGGTGCAAAATTTCCAAAAATTTAGGATTTTTTTCTTTATTCAAATCTGTAATACAATTAGTAAGGCTTAGACAATTCGATAAACCGTCAAAACTGGAGAGAATATGTTCAATCAGTCATCAGATATATCTGTTGTAGCATAAACTTATATCGACCTCTATGTAACCTGGTTTTGACACACAGTTAATCTTTTGAAATTGACATTCAGTAGAAAAGAGTCTGTACTCGGTACCTCGATTTCCACAAACTTCTCGTGGGCAAATTTGTGTACATTGGTTAGTTAGATTAGGTCTTCGGCTACCCAATACAATCGATACTAAAAATTTAAAAAAGGTTTAGTACATTGAAATATAATATCAATAACATAATATCCATCAACAAATACTTACCAGAGAAAATAACCAAAAATAAGAATAAGAACTTCATACTGACGTTTGAGATATGTCACTAAAATATTATATTTGAAAACTTTAAGTCATATTACTATTTATAGTCGTTTCTGTTGATTCAAAGAAACAAAAATAAACACGTTCAACAAATTTGTTTAACATATCAAAAAGTAAATGTTTTTAATGAGCATATTGTTCGATCTACGACTTACTTTTATGACATTTTTTTTGCAAAATAAATATTTTGTGCTTTCTTCTTCTTTTACTTAATTAACTGTATTGAAGCTGAATCTATTGTTTAAGAAAAATAAGATTTCATTGGTTCCTTGCAATTAAAACTTAGACACAAGACAAAAACCGAAATAATCCTGTTATTACTGGAAATTGGTAAACTATACAACCCAGTAAATACAAGTGAACGCATCGAAACAAAAAGGTGGAAAGTTAAAGAAACAAAAAGGTGGAAACGCCACACTATCATAGAAAAAATTGCATTTGGTACGTGAAAAACATTTTACGTTCGTGAAATTGTCGCACTCGACGCCAACGCGTCTCGTGAACAAATTTTCACTCACTAAAAAGCAGTGTTTTCATCTCTTGTAGCAAAATTTTTGTGATTATAAAATTGTTTTTCCTGAGTAATTGATAATAAAATTCACAGTCCACAGTTCGCATGGGAAAGCCAGCCAGCCAGCTTTTAGTGAAATCATGCAAATATATCTTCCTTCTTTCCCCAACATCAAAGCCTGCCGAAACAACGCATTCATCAACAGTGCTTTTGGTTTTTAATGGCATTTGTAATACTCAAAATTTTAAGCTTGCAAATTTTTAATTTGCAATACAATATTATTTTACGTAAAAAAATTAACTTTGGTCTTCTTAAACTTAAACATCCATTCACATAGTTCGTTTTTTATTCTACAACTCTTACACATGATCAATTTATATGATATTCAAATAAAATATGTGTCTGTCTCAATTCAGTCACGCGCTAGTTTATACATATCTTCATTTCCCAAACAAAGATTCTTTAATTCAAACCCAAATGTAGATTATCAGATCAAGACAGTTATAGAAACCAATAATGATGGGGTCTGATCGGAGAATTTTATTAGATCAGCTTTATCACTTACTCTTTTTGTATTTATATAAATGACTTGCTGAACCCTACTAATCATCCAATTCTTAGATTCACCAATGATATCACACTTCATCTTCCCACGAAGCTTCAATGCAACATTTCATCGACTTCGCTTAATCAAATTAGAATCAATTTTTTTTAGAGATTCTAAACGCAAATATTAAAACAATAATAATTAGGGTAATTTTAATAGTGTTGGATCATTTTCCAAATCCATTTTCATAAGTGGTTGATGGTAAGGATCTTGAAGGACCACATATTGACAAACGATCTAGATACACTCCTAACAAACCTTGCAGAACTTTAAAATTTTCATTGAAAACGAGTTGAACTTTCAGAATATTTCTTAATCAAACCTGAATCGTTTAAAAACAAAAGCATTAAATTTCAACAAACTTAACATTTATTTCGTTTTACTTTACTGTTAAAAATCTTTTGTACAATAAGAGAATCTATAAGTTTTATTTTATTTCACACATTGTTGTAGCATAGATTAATATCCACCTGTTGAAACATTGGTTTTGACATACAGTTGTTTGTCTGGAACTCACATTCATTGGCAAAGAGTCTATACCCGAAACCTTGAGTACCGCAAACAGGTTGTGGACATACTTGGGTACATTGGTTGAATCCAGCCAATGTAATGGATGCTATAATAATAAAATTGTTAGTAAAAAATGAAAGTATTGGAAAACTGGTGTGTTTTGATCAAGGCAACTTACCGAAACAAATAATTAGAAACAAGCACAAAAACTTCATGTTGTCGTTAACGATATTTCACTAATTAGTTTAACTCTAATGGAGGAAGAAACACTTCTATTTATAGTCACAACAGATAAAATTCTTTATCTTATTCAAAGTAAATATTTACAACAATATTTATAAAAACAATAAGAAAATTTTCTTAAAATAAATGACTCAATTAATTTAAAGATGTTTGTTACCATGAATTGAAATTAGTTGTTATAAAAACATTAAAATTAAACCAAATATTTGTTGAGGTGTTTTCAGCAATTTCTCGGTACTTTTAAGTTTTAGATAATTAAAGCGATTGTCATGCAAACTTTTGTTTCAATTATCAATAAAACAAGATGCAATTGTTGATGGTACCTTTATTGTAATTGTGAACAATTTGCAGACTACCACGAAAGTTTCATATAAACCCACGTAAACAATTTGTTGTTACCTGGTTACTAGCCACTATGGACACTATTAAATACATTTATCACGTTTTAAGTAACTTACTGCATCCGAAAGGGAAGCGCACAACTCTCTCTACTCAACATCGGAACAACAGGGCATTTATAGAGCTTCTTCATCGTCCCCAGAGACCAACATGAAAACAGGGATAACTCCAGAAACCTGGCCACTTCGTGATTCTAACGACCATGCTATTTCCTGGAATTTTAAAGATCTTGGCCACGCTTTTCAATATTTTGTCTTGCCTCCTCAACATTTTTTCTGTTGACTGTGGAAAGCCAAATACAGTGAAATTCAAGTGCAGTATCTGTAATCCATTTAATTCGGTAAAGTCTAAGCCGAACGCTATCAATTCAGGATCGAGGTGCCTGGAATTTACCTCAGTAATCCCAAAATTTACGAAAAAGGATGCTACCTCCAACACGGAACCCAAGCTTTAATGTCACAACATAATAAGGAAGTGTCCACGGGAACGCTAAAGGACACATTGAAATACCAAGCCAATCATCACCTGATAATCATCCTGATCATTTGTCTATGTTTGAACCCTATTCAAAGATTTTCAAACCGCCCTCCAACCTCGCCTCCAGCCAGCCCGGCGGTATTGGAGAAAACGCAAATTGTATAGGATATGCCTGAGCGGCTTCAATTGTTTCCATGTCCACCAACCCACGAGTACTTAGAGCTGCATATCTGTAGGAAACAGTTGATTGGCCTATTGAAAAGTGGGGCCTCCGTCAGTTTTTTGGGGAAAAACTCACATGAATTGTTATCCAAAGCCCGGATCACCTACAGTAAACTTAAATTTCTCCATTTAAACTACTGATGACACTCCTAAGGCTTTTTTTGTATACGTTATGGTGCCCATAGCCTATGCTGGTAGAAATTAATGCGTTTCTATAGTGTCCAAGGCTTACAGGGAGAACTGTGTCTGGGTATTGGCGTTTGGAAGGCTTTCAGTACTGGTTCTTCAGTCATTATTGAAGATATGTTGAGTGAACCACATGATTCAAAACTCCATGTACCTAGTCCAGAACAAATGAGAGAGCTAGAGCGGATTAAAGATTCGTGATATCAACGTTTTGTTACCCCAATTACTGACCTGCTGAATAAGGGTCCTAAGAAATTCGATTTGTCTACAGAGGACCAGGCCGCTTTGGAACGTTTAAAAAATCTGTTAACCTCCACGCCAGATATCCGCTACACTAAGTATTGGTCAATCCAAATTTCTCTACGGAATCCTTCATTCGCTGTGATGCAAACATTACAGGAGTGGGTAGTATCCTTTTCCAGCTAGACGACGAAAAGAACAAGTGCCGAGTTCTACTTTAACAAGTTAAATAAGGCTTAGCGCAATTATTCAGTGTCAGAACTAGAGTGTCTGGCAGCGATTCTTAGCGTAAAAATGGTTTTGTCCCAGAAGGACCTGATTGGTCGATTGACGAGATGGAACCTCATGCTACAGTATCTAAATTTTTCTGTTGAACACCAGACGTGCTTTCGCTTTTTTGTTGTGATTCTATGGATGAATTTGTTGATGACTATTATACCATATAAAGATTTATTTAGCTTTGATACTACTGATTCTGCGGACGATCATTATACCGGTCTGATTAAGAAGGTTAAATCAAATCCTGGGGTAATACCCCTCCATCATCCAATGAAATAGTAAACTGTATATCTGGCTAGAACCAAAAAGAAATGCGTTACTAAAGAACCTTCATTTCTGGAAGGTGTGGGTGCCTGCACCTTTGACAAACCAATTGACAGCCTCAGAACACGATGTTGCCACCTCTGCACACGGTGTGGTGAAGGAAACCCTAGAACAACTCCAGCGCTTGTATTTTTGGCCAAAAATGAGGTCTCAGGTATGTTGTGTCATGTGAGGTTTGTAAAATGTCCAAATCAGCTAACATAAATACCAACCAGTAGGTTTCTCACTGAACATCCATAGCAACGCAAAAAGATAGACTTCTTGGAACCATACCCACAAAGTCCGGATATACTGTGATCCTAAAAGTCTGGAATCATCTTACTAAGTGTGCCTTGTTGAAGACCCTGCCAAACTCGTGGTCATCCAAGTTGATTTCTTATCTCAAGAATGAAGTATTATTTTTATTTGGGGCTTCCGAGTTTGTTCATAGCGATAATGGGTAACAATTCACTATCCATGTATTTCAAAAGTTCCTTTCAGATATGCATGTCCAACACGTAAAACCAACGGTATACTCACCACAAGTGAACGCATCGGAACGTGTCAACCGGTCCATTGTCGTGGCTATACGGGTGTACGTAAAATCCAATCATCGGCTCTGGGATGCATAACTAGGACAGATAGCTTCTGCACAACGAAGCTCGGTCCATAGCTCAAGTCAATATTCCCCACACTATTTATTGTTCGGTTACCATTCTGTAACGAGTGATCGGAGTTATAAATTACTACGAGGCTTGCATTGTGTGGTGGAGTCGGATATTGAAAACCCGGAATGCACGGACAGGCACTCTATATTATACTCCAATGTCCAGAAAAATTTCATAAACGCTTTTGAGAACTATTCTCACCAATATAACTTGCGCTGTCGGCCCATAAATTACAGTGTAGGACAAAATATTTATGTTAGGCAACATTACCAAAGCGATGAGTCGAACAGCTTCTCCAGAAAATTTGCTCCCAGAAACTTACCAGCCACCATACAGGCCAAGGTGGGAAATGTATTATATCAGTGTACAGACGCTTCAGGAAAGAATTTGTGTCTATTACATGCCAAGGAAACCTTAATGTAGAAACCTAAACCTAAATGTAGGAAGCCTAAATGTAGTCCGATACACGCATTTTTTTCCTTCATATTCGTATTGTATAGAATCGCCTAGAGAAAGCGATTTCTGGCACTACGAACCTGCCTTGCAAGAAATAAAAATCATCTGATCACAACTGTCACGTTTTTTTCGGGAAAAAGTCAATATATTTTGTTCACAGTATTTTAC
>OY856187.1:48909160-48933982 GCA_963693315.1 Diogma glabrata | reverse complement strand
TTATGAAAATCGATTGAGTAGTTTTTCTACAATCGCTCGTCAAAATGCACTCACATCACAAAGTAACAAAAATTGAGGGGCACCCTCGAAAAAAAAATTCTAAGAGAACTTGTATTTTTTATTTACCAAAGACTATCTATAAACAAAAAATAATCAAAATTAAAAGGGATCAAGTCAAAACGTTGTTGAATCTTCGTGAAATTGCTCATATATATATATATATATATGTATATATATATATATATATATATATATATATATATATATATATATATATATATATATATATATATATATATATATATATATATATATATATATATATATATATATATATATATATATATATATATATATATATATATATATATATATATATATATATATATATATATATATATATATATATATATATATATATATTGTAACGACTCTTCGTTGGTTCTTTTAGATTATTGAACAAACACGACAGTAAAAAGACAGATCTTTGGTTAACAGAATCTCAAACTTTATTTATCAACCAATTACAGCAACTTCTGATTTTAATTACAATAAATTCTATGGTCTCCAATTTATGTACCACAAATTTCACCGCTTTCCACAATTTGAATCAATGAGAGTCGGAATCGTAAAATCTGTATTTACTATTCCACTAGGTTCAAATTCTTTCACTATTAATACCCAGGCTCAAGTACCACCGATTATTCCTTATACTTGCGAATATTTATAAACACTTTTAATTGCAAAATTAAACTGACTCTCTGATATTTTTGTTTGCTTATTTATATCGAAAAATAAATAAATCGAAACTTCTATAATCCACTAGAAATCAATACTACGTAGTCCGTACATCTGAAATAGGCCACACCTGTTTTCATTCATACTTGCATTTGTATTAGCGAACTCAAATTTAATTTATGCAAAATGTATTAGGTAACTCCTTTTAATCCAGTAATGTAAACATTTGTATAACAAATTTAATTTACATTAATTTATGCAATACAATTTGCAATACAAGTAAAAGATTGAAAAAGGAGTTAACTTTTAATTAATGAATGAGTAAATAAAATTAACCCATTCTGGACGAAGTTTATTACATTGCCCTCCATTTAGTTTTGTTCGTCCCGAACAATATCAGAGATCGCATTGGTGCTGTTACCTTGGTACGGTGCCAACCTTTGCAGATGTATAACTTTCATCTTGGTACGGGGTCCCTTTTGTATGCGGTAGATGACATCATTAATTCGTTTGATTATTTTATATGGGCCTTCCCAATCTGGCTGCAGCTTGGGTGATCTTCCTTAGTTCTTCTGGGGTTGTATAGCCATACCAATTCTCCTTCTTGAAAACCGCCACTATTTGCATTTATGTCGTACCTGGTTTTCATTTTGTCACTGGCAATCTTAATGTGGTCTCGAACCTGCTGATGGATTTATTCATCTTCTCCCTTAGTTGTCCCACATAATCTGTTTTCGTGGATACCAGACCTCCAGGGATGCCAAACTCGATGTCACTAGGAAGATGAAGTTCTCTTCCGAACATGATATTCGCTGGCGTTTCACTTGCCGTATCGTGCACTGCGCTACGATAGGCCATCAAGAATAATGGAAGATCCTTGTCCCAATTTCTTTGGTTGGCTTCTACTACCTTTGACAAATGTTCTTCCATGGTTCGGTTGAATCGTTCTACCATGCCATCCGATTGTGGGTTCATAGGTGTAGTTCGTGTTTTTCTAATGCCGAGTGTTCTGCACAGCTCTTCCATCAGTTGAGATTCGAAATTCCTTCCCTGGTCGGTATGCAACTCGAGCGGTGTTCCATATCTGCAAACCCATTCATTGACTAATGTTTCCGCGACCGTAACTGCTTCCTGGTTCGGTATTGCATAAGCTTCCGGCCATTTTGTAAAGTAATCAATGACCACCATGATGTATTTGTTACCTTTTGTAGTTTCCGGAAATGGCCCCGCGATGTCTATAGCAATTCTCTCCATTGGGCTCCCACATTGTATTGCTGCATCTCTCCTCGAGTTCTAGTCTTTGGTCCTTTGCTCGCCGCACAAATATCACATCGCCGACACCATTGCTCTACGTCGGTTCGATACCTTACCCAATAAAACCTCTCCCTTACTTTAGCCAGGGTTTTATTGACTCCCAGGTGTCCTCCAGAAATACTTCCATGCAGCTTTCCCAGTACCTCTTCTACTCGACTGGATGGCAACACCAGTTGCTCTAACACTTTCTTTCCATCAGCGGACTCCCATTTTCTTTTTAGTATCCCGTTATCCATCAATAGCGAGTCCCATTGCGCCCAGTAGCATTTCACCGCCGTACTTAAAGGTGCTACCTCTTTCCACTCTGGTCGCCTTCCCTCAGTTTTCCATTTCAAAATTGGAGCCAAAACTAGATCTTCTAGCTGCTCTCTTTTAATTGCCTCGGTACACCAATCGTCAGGAGTTTGGAACTTGATTTGGTTCACTTTCATTGCCTCATTTTCCTCAGTTCTGCTACATGACTTGCACTCCTCTATACAGGGTCTTCTGGACAGGGCATCGGCGTTACCATAGATCCTTCCCTTGCGGTGTTCAACTTTGAAGTCGTAGTTCTGCAGGATCTCTATCCATCTCGCTGCTTGTCCTTCAGGAAATTTGAATTGTAATAACCATTTTAGAGCAGCATGGTCCGTGCGAATCAGGAATGGCTGTCCACACAAATACTTGTGGAAATGTTTCACAGCCTTGATGATAGCTAGCAACTCCTTCCTCGTGACACAGTAATTCCGCTCCGGCTTTGACAGAACTTTACTGAAGTAGGCCACCACTTTCTCATCGTCTCCAACTTTCTGTGACAAAACCGCTCCGGTTCCTACATTGCTTGCGTCTGTGTCCAGAATGAACATCTTTCCGGATTCTGGATAGGCTAGTATAGGGGTGTTGCATAGTTTTTCTTTTAAACGGCAGAATGCCTCATTACATTCGGATGTCCACAGAAACTTGGTATTTGCCTCTGTCAATTTATGGAGACTCTTGGCGATATTCGCAAAATTCTCCACGAATCTTCGATAATAGGTGCATAAGCCAAGGAAACTGCGTAGCTCATGAACATTCTTCGGTACTGGCCAATTTTTCACAGCATCAATCTTCTCGGGATCGGTTCTGACTCCATGTTCTGTAATGATGTGTCCAAGGTACTTCACTTCTTTGTGGAAGAGATTGCACTTTACCGGATTCAACTTCATGTTGGCATTACTTATTCTTCTGAGTACTTCTTCGAAGTTCATTAGATGCTCTTCGAAGTTGCGACCCATTATAATGATGTCATCAAGATAAACTAGGTAGGCCTTCCAGGTTAAACCATGCAACACGCATTCCATTAGACGTTCAAATGTTGCTGGGGCATTGCATAGACCAAACGGCATCACATTGAACTCCCACAACCCATTGCCAGTAGAAAATGCTGTCTTTCGTCGATCTTCTGGATGCATTTCAACTTGCCAGTAGCCACTCTTCAGATCTAATGTGCTGTACCATTTGGCCCCTGATAGTGTATCCAGTGTGTCATAAATTCGTGGCAGTGGATAGCTGTTCTTAATGGTTACCTCATTGAGCCTTCGATAGTCTACACAAAAACGAGCTGACCCATCTTTTTTTCTAACTAGCACCACTGGTGAGCTCCATGGACTCTTAGATGCCCTGATGACTCCATCATTTTTCATTTTGTCCAGCATTCCTTGCACTTCCTCGTGTTTAGCCAGTGGTAGTCTTCTAGGAGGCTGTCTGATAGGATGAGCGTTTCCAGTGTTGATCCTATGTCGCACGATGTTTGTTCTTCCAACATCTTCATCTCCAGTAGAGAAAACACTGCTCATCTTCGTTAATACCCTCTTGATTTCTTTGAATTCGGCTGGATTCATTCTTTTACTAAGATCTTGAAGTATTGCTACTAATGCGGGATTGTTTCTCTGCATGAAGACCTTTTGCTCTTCTTCACAGCTGATTATCTCTTTTATGGTGCTGCATTTGGCGATTTCTTCTCCATGATTGATGACCACTCGTTTATTTGAGAAGTTAATCAGTTGCACTGGAACTACTCCCTCTTTTGCTGCAACTAGCGTTCGGCCAATCATAATGTTTCCCCCAAAGTCGTTGTTAGCTGGCTCAATCATCACAGGTGAATTTTGGTCAATTTTATCTAGTAGCTTAGTCCATATGATTTTCTCAGATTTTGCCGGGATCTCCGTTGGTCCATCACTAATAACACGGACCTCCGCATTGTCGTTGGTGGCGTTTAGCACTATTTCTGTGTTTCCATATCTCAGTACGTGGCTTCCCAGATCTAATATAAAATTGTATTCTTTCATGAAGTCAAGTCCAATTATGCAGTCATCTTCTATATCTGCTACAATAAATCGGTGCCTAAATGAATTTCCTCCAAGGTGAACCTCTTGGTCGCTTTCTCTGTTGCACCCGTAGCTGTTTTTAGGGTGAATCGTCTTGCTGTATCGATCTGACTATCACAAACCACATCTGGACGCACTATTGATCTCGAAGCACCTGTGTCCAAAGTCAACATGCACGATCTGCTTCCAACGGTTGCCCCTAAGACTAGACTACTATTTTCTCTTTTTACTTGTGATACCACCAATGTAGGGCATTGTAATTGAGCCAGCTTTCGCCCTTCAAAACTGGCACAATCTAGTTTCCCGAATCCGGAACGCGGCCTCTGTCTTCCGGGTGTGGCTCCCATTTACATTCTCTTCGGATGTGCCCCAACTTCCCACAGTTCCAGCATCTTACTCTGCTAGATCTACTTCGTTGATTTCGTTCAGGTTTATCTTCCAAACTTTTGACACGCATGATCACTTCATCAATCGCTGCTTTTATAGGTTCTTCAGTAACTTCCATTTGACGTACTCTATCTGAACCGTACGCTCTTTTTCCAGCTTCCATTTGCAGGGCCAATGCTAAGACTTCTGCAGGTAGCTTCTTTCCGCTTAGATAAAGCTGGTTTCTCATTTGCACATCTCGAAGAGCATTGATGAATGTATCAGCTGCCAGTTCGTCTTGGTGTTCAGCGTTATAATTCGGATATGATAGATTAACCAGTCTCACAATGTCAGCCTCTAATTCTTGCAAGGTTTCGCTGACTCCTTGTTTTCGTGTCTTGAGCTGCATGCGATGGAGAGCTTGCATATGAATTTCCCCGTATCTTACTTCTAAGGCCTCCATAATCTTGCTGTAATCACGTTCTGTCGCTGATAGTGTCTGCAAAATTTCAGCAGCAGGTCCCTTCAATGCCAATATAAGCGCATTTGCTTTTTGCTGGTTATCTACCCCAGTTGTTGCTATCTCAAATTGCATCTTAAATATTTGATACGATGTGGATCCATCAAATGCGGGTGTTTTTAATCTAGCTGGGGCTGAAGTAGCTGATGGATTGACCATGTTACCTGACTTCCCTTGTGCTATTTCTTGGCGTAATTCACTTGAAAGTTTGCGTAATTTCTCTTCATGTTCCTCGGTAACTTTCCGCAACTCCCTTTCCACGTTGTTGATTTTCACCTCTGCACTGGATATACGTGACTCGATTACTTCACGTAGACTTTCTTGCTTTGCCATCATATCAGCAAACTGTTGTCGTTGCTCGTTTCCTTGTTTGGCCATCATATCAGCAAGTTGTTGTTGTTGATCTACTTTTTGTTGGGCCATCAGGTCAGCAAGTTGTCGTTGTTGATCTAGTTTTTGTTCTGCTGCCAGTTTCTCTTGTCGGGCCATCATATCAGCAAGTTGTTGTTGTTGCTCTACCTTTTGTTGTTGTTGCTGTGCCATCATTTCTTTCATCAACACCATCATCGGATCAATTGCTGGGGCATTCTGGGCCGTAACTTCCTCTGGCTCTACTTCTATGACCTCTGTGTTTTGGCCTGCTTCTTCTAAAACTTTACGCAGCCGGAATGCAAGTTCTGCCTTCGTTCCATGAATTGGCGCATCCCTTTTCTTCAACTCATCCTTCAGCTGGGTCTGGCTGAGATCACTAATATTTACTGTCTTGACCATTGTTTCAATAATCCCACTTCTGACACCACTGTAACGACTCTTCGTTGGTTCTTTTAGATTATTGAACAAACACGACAGTAAAAAGACAGATCTTTGGTTAACAGAATCTCAAACTTTATTTATCAACCAATTACAGCAACTTCCGATTTTAATTACAATAAATTCTATGGTCTCCAATTTATGTACCACAAATTTCACCGCTTTCCACAATTTGAATCAATGAGAGTCGGAATCGTAAAATCTGTATTTACTATTCCACTAGGTTCAAATTCTTTCACTATTAATACCCAGGCTCAAGTACCACCGATTATTCCTTATACTTGCGAATATTTATAAACACTTTTAATTGCAAAATTAAACTGACTCTCTGATATTTTTGTTTGCTTATTTATATCGAAAAATAAATAAATCGAAACTTCTATAATCCACTAGAAATCAATACTACGTAGTCCGTACATCTGAAATAGGCCACACCTGTTTTCATTCATACTTGCATTTGTATTAGCGAACTCAAATTTAATTTATGCAAAATGTATTAGGTAACTCCTTTTAATCCAGTAATGTAAACATTTGTATAACAAATTTAATTTACATTAATTTATGCAATACAATTTGCAATACAAGTAAAAGATTGAAAAAGGAGTTAACTTTTAATTAATGAATGAGTAAATAAAATTAACCCATTCTGGACGAAGTTTATTACATTATATATATATATATATATATATATATATATATATATATATATATATATATATATATATATATATATATATATATATATATATATATATATATATATATATATATATATATATATATATATATATATATATATATATATATATATATATATATATATATATATATATACATATATATATATATATATATATATATATATATATATATATATATATATATATATATATATATATATATATATATATATATATATATATATATATATATATATATATATATATATATATATATATATATATATGTATATATATATATATATATATATATATATATATATATATATATATATATATATATATATATATATATATATATTTATATATATATATATATATGGTCTATATTTAAAAAAATTCTACTTGAAGCCGTATTTTTCATTTATCAAAGGCTATCTTTAAACCGAATATAGAACAAAATAGACCAAATTAAAAAGGGTCGAGTCAAAATGTCGCAAAATTTTGCTGAACTTGACTGAAATTGCTTTTTAAAATGTTCATTTAATAATAAAATATTTGATATTTAACATAAAAAAAAATCTGAATCTAAAAATCGCCATTTAAAAATCGCCACAAAAAAAAACTGATTCCCGACATATGCACAACGAATTTTATCTCTAAAACAAAAAATGATGCTAGTCCCAAACTTTCTCAAGTTGTTAGATATAAAATAAGCTTCAATTTCGTTTAAAAAAAAAAAAAAAAAAAAGTTAGTGCCATCTTTTTTTCAATTACACCATTTTTTTCTTATGTTACACCGTTAAAAATTATTTCAAAAAATTAACAGTGTACATTTTTAAAAACTTTGTTCTAATACCTATATCATATCATTTATGAAAATCGATTGAGTAGTTTTTCTACAATCGCTCGTCAAAATGCACTCACATCACAAAATGACAAAAATTGAGGGGCACCCTGTGAAGACCCCTGGTCGAAAAAAAAAAATTCTAAGAGAACTTGTATTTTTTATTTATCAAAGACTATCTATAAACAAAAAATAATCAAAATTAAAAGGGGTCAAGTCAAAACGATGTTGAATCTTCGTGAAATTGCTCTTATACATTATTTCATTTGTTAATCTGATAAAGATCTGTGTACCTGTTGTCTTAGTAAAGATGTCTGCTAACTGTTCCTCTGATGAGCAGTGTTCTATTTTGAATTCACCATTTGCGTAATGTTCATATATGAACTTGTGTCTAATGTCGATATGTTTGGTTCTGTTGAATGAGTTGTTTTTGATCATAAAAATTGCACTAGTGTTATCTATTTTTAAAATAATTTCCAATTTTTTATTAGTTAATTCTTTGTGAAGGTTTTTTAGAAATAATATTTTTTTCAAGCATTCAGTCAGTCGTAGCTATGTACTCACTTTCAGTTGAACTTAGTGTTACAATGCGTTGTTTACTTGTTTTCCAAGAGATAGGTCCTCCACCGTAGATAATAACATATCCTGATGTACTTTTCTTAGTCTCTTCATCTCCAGCACAGTCTGCATCGCAATATGCTTCTAAGGTATCTGGATTTTTATCAGCATCATATTTTATGCATTTCGATTTAGTTCCATTTGAATACCTAAAAATTCTTTTTAGTTTTACGATATCCTCCTTTTCAAAATTGAGTGTTTTTCTCGACATTTTATTTACGTGATAAAGAATGTCTGGTCTTGTACTATTTGCAAGATAGAGCAAACTTCCAACTGCTTCTTGGAAAGGATAATTTTTTTCTTCTTTTATATTTTCTTCTTCTGGATTTGAGTTTTTTTCCATATCAGGTTTTAATTCATTTGTTTTATATAAATCTTTATGTTTTGCTCTGTTTTCTATCATTCCTGGAGAGTTAGAACATGTTTAGATTCTTCCATTTTAAATGTTTTTAACATTTGTTTTATGTGGTTTTCTTGTTTTAGTATCTTTTTATTTTCGGTTTTAATTAGATCAATACCAACAAAAGTATTAGGATCATCTGTTGTTTTTATTTCGAATTCCATTCGAAGTAAATTTAGTATTTTATCTGCTTCCGTTTTTTCTTTAGCCATTATGAGTCCATCATCGACCCATATTACAATGATTAATGTAGAATCTTCGTTTTTAAATACTGATCTATCTGTTGTCAATTGTTTTAGCCATTTTCTGTAAAGCATTTTACTAATCGTTGGTTCCACCTTATAGGAGATAGTCTTAACCCGTACAAGCTTTTTTTAAGCTTGCAAGCGTTTCCCATTTTTTCTTCATATCCTTCAGGTAATTTTAAGTATATGTTTTCGTGAATTTCTTCGTATAAAAAAGCTTCGTATGAAAATAGAAATCTTAAGGTGTTGATAGATACTACCGGACTGTAGTTTTCTTTATTTTCGTTTTCACATTGTTCGAAGCCCCTGACTACTAGCCTCGCTTTGTAAATATCTTTATATTTGATTTTAAAAATCCATTTACTCGATAAAAGTTTTTCATTTTTTACTGTATTTAGTTTGACATATTCAAATACCTGATTTTCTTCTAGTGATTGTTTTTCTTCTTCAATGGCCTCCTTCCATTCATATTTATCTTCAATATTTATTGCTACAGAGTATCTTAATAAAGCGTAATCTTGAAATTTGATTGGCAACTTTTTCTGTTTTTTCCTCTAATTTCAGTTTTTTCTTCTGAATTTACTTTATCTATTTCTACTTGCTCAACTTCATCTATATGAACTTCTAATTCATCAATAATTTGTTTTGAGTTTGTCTCTTCAAAATTTAGTTTTATTTCTTCTTTGTTATTTTCGTTGATTTTGTCAATATATTGTTTTTCATCGAAAATTGCATCTCTCGATATTTTAATTGTTTCATTTTCTGGATCCCATAGTCTGTACCCTAAGGTTTTTCATTTTTCCAAAGATATGATTTTCATATGACTTTGCTTACGCCCCAAGTTTCAGTGATGTAAAAGATATGTATGACAAATTTCAAGAATATTGGATAATATTTAGGGGTTGCACACATTGATCACTTTTATCTCAAACTAGTGAAATTTCTAATATTGAAGTACTTTGTATCTGGATCCTAGGGGCTCTACATCAAGCGAGGTGGATGGCAAAGGCAATATATGCACTTAAAATTGTCCTCTTCACTAAACAGTTAAATATTCCTCAACGAGAATTGAAAGGAATGAAACGAGTTGCACATTTTATCAGCCTCATATATGTTCGCTTTTGGCACGAAGCGATTGCAAGTTGAAGGGCTTCAAAGAATGATTTGGAAATGCTACAGTTCTGAGCACTTACCCAGATGAAGACGTCAAAAAGTGCTCTCACACTTGCTAAGAGACACCTTTGGTACCTGTCAGAAACAAACGTAGGATTGGCTTTTTTAGACGAACGCATTACTCAGGCTGATAAGGAAAATATGACTAAAATTTTAGAAACCGAACCTGTAAAGAAAAAGGAAATAAAACGATTAGATGGTAAAAACCTAGCTTTAGAAGGAAAATACCTGAGCCATTTCGTTACTAATAAGACAAAGACGTTTTTTGAATTGTTTGGGATCCACGACGTGACAGAATACTGCAGTGATTCTCTAAGAAGCCATGTGAACGCTCTCAAGGTGGTCAATGAAACCGCAGAAAAAAGAATTGCTCTGATAAAAAGTTTAACAAATTGGTCAGGGACGAACAAAAAAACAGTTATTGTTGAGGGTAGTCGAGCATCACAGAAAAGTTGTCCCCAGGCGAACAAAAGTATATAGGGATTGCATCGTTCAAAGGGGATTAATATAACACATGTTTTGCCTATCATACTACCTATTAACCTTATTAATCGTGTCTAGTTTTAACATTATTTTAAGTTTGTGATTTCTAGTTTTCCCAATAAAAATAATTAACATTGAAAAATCGTATTTTTTGCCTACTTTTATAAAACTGATCAAAGTGTGCAACCTCTAAATATTATCCAATCTTCTTGAAATTTGGCATATATATCTTTTATATCACTGAGACTCGGGGCATCAGCAAAGTCTGCAAAAATTTTACATTTTATTTTTTGCCTTAAAATATGAAACACCCTACTGTACCCGTTATTAGTATAACCAACTAGGTAGTATATTTTATTTCTTACATCTAGCTTTTTTAATTTTTCTTTAGTTTTTGTATATGCAACGCTGCCAAAAACTCTTAAATATTTTAAATTTGATTTTTTATTATACCACAGTTCTGCAGGTGTCTTATCGTGCAATGCTTCTGTCGGACTTCTATTAATAATATATGTTGCGGTATATGATGCTTCGACCCACAGTTTTTGTTCTGCTCTTGAATCAAACAGTAATGCTCTTACTCTTTCCATTAATGTTCTATTCATTCTATCTGCTTTTGAGTTTAATTCTGGTATGTATGGTGTTGTGTATTCTATATATATGCCTTTTTTATTGCACCAGGATTTAAGATCGTGATCTTTATATTTTCCTCCGTTATCGCATCTTATTTTATAAGCTTTTAAATTCCATTTGTTTTCGCTTTTTATTATAAACTCTTTCAAACTATTTTGCACTTCATGTATATTTCTAATGAGGTATATTGTTAGAAACCCAGTATAATCGTCTATACACGTCAAGATATATTTTTCATGGTCATGTGTTTCCACTTCGACTGGACCTAAAACATCAGTATGTATTATTTCTATAGGTCGTTTTGCTCGTGACCTATTTTGACCAAAAGGAAGTATTGTTTGTTTAGATTTTAAACAAATTTCACACGGATTGTTGAGTTCTGTGAAATCTGGATCGGCTAATGATATACCATCTGCAACTTTTATGAGTTTTTTTACGTTCTGATTTCCTAAATGTCCCATTCTTCTATGTAATAATTCGGATGTTATTTTAGAATTAAATATAGAGCTTGCTCTTTTTCGTTTTTAGGTATACTGTTTAGTTGAAGAAGGTCTATTTCTTTGTTTTTTGAGCCCATAATCTCGCAGTTTTTAAATTTTATTACAACATTGTTTTTGTCAAATATTACTTTACCTCCAAGTTCAACTGCCCTTTTAACAGCCTCCATTTTATTATTTAGCCACTCTAGATTTGTTGTTATGTGAACTGAACTGCCTGAGTCAATTATAAATGGATCATTACATACATTTGGAATTTGATTTGATGTAGATTTAATTTCTGTTTGAGTTGTGAAAGCTACACTATGTGATTGTTTATTTTCTTTTCTATTAAACGCCTCACTGTTAATAGCATGTTGTTTTTTAAAATAACAATTTTCTGCCATGTGGTTTGTTTTTTTACAATATCTGCATGGTGTTTTATTTTCATGCCTAAAATTAGAATGAGGGTTAATTTTATTACCTTTAAGATGACACTGACTTTTGATGTGTCCTGTTTTGCCGCACTGATAACATCTTATATTAAATGCAACTTCTACTTCGCTGACAGTTTTTTCTTTATTTTCCTCTGCTGATATTCTGGCTAGAAGATTTATTAACGAAATCTTATTAATAAACGCTTCCCTACAATAACGCATACCATTATAATTGTAAAAATAACTAGTAGGGTAGGGTGTGACCATAGCGGCCACGCCAAGAACTTCCCGTTAAGTTAAATAGGTAACATAAAGATATTTTCTTAAAACTTTAATAAATTGAAATTCTCTTACTAAGACTTGCAATTAATCGTCATATTTTCATCTTTTGGTTACACTGGAAAGAAGATTTTCATTGCACCATATATTTAAAAAAACTAACGGTGGAGTCTACTTAAAGTCTACTTTGTCAACGTTGCTAAAATTTTTTCGATTTTATCATACAATAACACTATTTTTAGGGTTTCGTACTTTGAAAAAGTAAAAACGGTACCCTATTGGTGAGACTTCGGTGTCCGTCCGAATTTCTACATAATCGATTTTCTCAAAAACTATAAGTGCTATCAACTTGAAATTTTTTACAGTTATTCGATGTATTTGCCCACGCCTACTGACAACAAGAAAATTTTGAATATTATTTTTTATCAATATTTTATGGACATTGATAAGGAGATAGTAAAACAAAAGTTTGTTTTAAGGAATCGAGTTTGGTTTAAAAAAATCAAAAAAAATCCAATCCGAAAAAAATCCAAAAATCCAATCCTTGGTTGTTATAATTTCAAATGTTCATTGGAGGGGGTTGAGAGTAAAAATTACGAAAACAAAATATTTTTGGTCATGTCAAGTGGGGGGTATCATATGAAAGGTTATTTTTTTTCTAGTCTAAAACAGTTTTTTTTCTAATTTTCGAAAGCACAGTAATGGACTTATTTTAGAAAAAGTGAAATTTTAGTTTTGTCCCCCCCACTTATCTTCGAACATTACAAAAGAAAAATTTTTAAAAATTCACGGTTGTAGGAACTTGGCAATAAAAAAATGAAAAATTTTTTTTGGTCGTTATAATTTCAATTGTTCTTTGGAGGGGGTTGCGAGTAGAACTTTTGAAAAAAAAATATTTTTGACTTGGACAAGTGGGGTGTCATATGGAAGGTGATTTTTTTTGTAGTTCAAAATAATTTTTTTGTATTTTTCGAAAACACGGTTTCTGACTTATTTATAAAAAGGTAAAAAGTTGTTTCTCTCCCACTCTTTATCTTCGAACATTACAGAAGCGAAAAATTGAAAAAATTCACGGTTATAGACAATGTTGTAAAGATTGAACGAAAACTATAGCGGTTAGCTAATTATTTCAGATGTTCCTTAGAGGGGGTTGAGAGAAGAAATTTCGAACAAGTTGCAAAACCACTATAAACATTACAAAAACCTTATGCTCTAAGTTTCAACAAAATTAAATGTCAAGACTGAGAAGTCTAAAAAAACAGTTCTTCAACGAACCACAGACATCCTCCCCGAATCCTTTGCCAAATTTTGAAAATAGCTGATTCAAAATAGCACATTTTCCATATTCAAATAAAACCGGATGCGTTTGCGGCTCATTTTAATTCAAAAGTTTCATCAAGTTTTCATGCGTTTGAGTAATGAAAATAACGCCTATTTTTCAAATTTTCTTAAAAAAACTCAAAAAGTAAGATAGCAATTGTTTATACAAATGTCATTATAAATGGCTGACATGATGAAAAACAAAATGGGAGGTAGATGATCTTGATAGCATTATTTATTCTAGTAATATTTGCAAGAGATGATATTCAGTTTTTTGGAAACCCCTAAAAAATAAATGTACTGATTTCATTAGAAAAAGACTGGGCTGTAGGTTACACCAAGATATATCGATTGTGACCATTGAAGTTGAAATCGGATCATCCGTTGTTGAGAGAGCGTTGGACAAATGTTTGTCCACATACGATGATACACACGCACATACCCACACACACTACATACTGCCAGCTAAAAATAGCCTAAACAGCTTCAGGTGGTCTTGAAACGTAAAGATATTATAAAAATTTCGATTTCAAAAATCGACCCAAAAACAATAACTTCTCATATCGGAAAGTTAATAATCAGTTGACCAGGCAATCTCCTCTCGAACCTCTGACCTTTTTCTCAAATTTAGAAAATAACTCAGGTTTTTGATATTCAAGTAAACCCGGATGCGGTTGCAGCTCATTTACATACAAAAGTTTCATCCAGATATCATTCGTTTGCATAAAGAAAATAACACGTAGTTTTTTCCCATTTGTTAAAAATCTCAAAAACTAAGATAGCAATTGTTTATACAAATCTCATTATAAATGTCTGACATGCTGACAAGCAATATGGAAGCTTCATGACCTTGATAGCATTATTTATTAATCTCATGATATTTGCAAGAGATGATTTTCAGTTTTTTGGAAACCACTAAAAAACAAACGATATAATTTCGCTAGAAAAGGACTGGGCTCTAAGTTACGACAAGATACATCGATTGCGACCATTTTCGTTAAAATCGACCCATCCGTTGTTGAGAAATCGTTGGGCAAAAATTCTCCACACAGCGATATACACATACATACACACACACACACATACAGACTGCCAGCTAAAAATAGTCTAAACAGCTTCAGGAGGTCATGAAACGTAAAAATATCAAAAAAATTCCGATTTCGAAAATCGACCCAAAAACAATAACTTCCCATATCGGGAAGTTAAAAATAAAGTTGTTATTTCTATACACAAATGGATATAAGTAGTTTTGCAAACATTTATTGAGAAAGTGATATAATTGTTGATATAATCAGACGTTGCTTTTAGGGTCAGCTTCAGATTGCAAATTAACACGCTAAAAATGTATTCCAGTGCTTCAAACTAATTCGCTATTGATTCACCTATATATGTTAAGGCTTGAAACCACATACAACAGAAACAGAATTCCATACAAATTTTACAGAACCAGAATTTTTTTCTGTCAAATTTGTATGTAATTCTGTTTTTGTTCCTGTTGTATGTGAATGCCCGGCTTTAGTCGGAACTAGACTATGATTTACTTTCAACTTCCTCATGATAATGATTTTATTAACATTGTATTTTGATATTTTCAATTTAAAAAATGAATCCCGTTTCTAATAGAGAAATCTGTAACCAAAGAAAAAACACGATTGTCATGAAAATCCCAAAAAAATAAAAACGAATAGGAAAACCTTTTCTCATCAATATTCTGGTTACTGGTATATTCGTTTTTGATTGAATTAGTTTTTTCATTCAATTTTCTTTTAAAAAGAAATCTAAAATACATATGCATATATGTAAAAAACTTGAATGGTTTTTTGTGCTTGAGTTTGAATATTTTAAATTTGAACAAAAAAAACTTCATTTGCTTAAATAAACTATTCAATTGGGTTACATGAAAAAAACTGCATACTTTTTTTAAGCAATCAAAAATCTTAGTAAAAAGTTAATACTATGGCTGTGTCAGCATTAAAAATTTCTATATCTAATTTAATTGCCATAATATTTTCAAATAAATCAAATTATAACTATTCGCATTTGGCGGCTTTATTTTGTGACGAATACCAAGCTCTTTTGTTATATGTGATTTTCATGATATAAACTAAAATTAAAACAATGAATTTGTGTACGTTTATTGCTTTAAATTTAAATAAATATAATAAAAATAGCATCAACAGCAAAATGAAAATCATAAAATCTATGGAAGGGATTAGAAATTTTAATGTTTTATGATTTCCATTTTAACGATATTCTGTTTTTAAACGAAACGTCATGGTTGTTATAAGGAATATGTTTTTCCATAGTAAACATTAAAATTGATTGCAAATGAAATTTTTAATATTATATTTACAGAGTTGCTGTTGAGATATGTTGAAATGAAAGCCGAACTTAAGGAGCAATCAGTCGTTCAGATTCATGTTTTGCAATTATTTTTTATATTGTCCACAAATGTGTGATTTCCAAACACACATAAACAAAATCAATTTTGGTGTGCGTTATTTTTATGTTTCAAGTGAATCGGACTCAAAAAAATGTTTCAACGCTGTTCACACGTTGACACATCTGTATCTTAAAATATTAACATTTTTTATTTTAATTTAGTACGTTAGTGACATGGAATTTGGATTGCTTTAATTTTATTGTTCGTTTTATTAAAAATAGTATGTTATTTATTTAATGAGGAGCTGAAGTGCTACTCTTTTGTTTAGTCTATAGTTTGACGGCTGACCGTAAGAAGACCTATAATTATAGACTAAACACAAAAAGTCACTTTAGATCCGAATTAATACACTAGTTGAGTTGAGATTGAAAATAATATGAAATGGAATTCCCATATTTTTGAGATCATTATTTTTCATTAATTTTTATAAGTTGAATGTTTTGTTTTTTCGAATTTGTTTACTTACCAAAATTGCAAAATTATAAAGTGTTTGTGACAAATAACATTTCCCATAATAACTTTTACATTACAAATTAAAGTAAATTACATTGATCGTGAGAGTTGGATTTTAAAACCAAAACAAGAAAGTGTAACAGTTGTCAATCAAAAAAGTCCAAGCGGCACGTATATCCGCTGGAAATAGGTAGATTTCGAGATCAGACAGTTTTGTGTGCCAGTAGAATCTGATGTATCAGATTAGTTTAAACAAAACAAACTAATTTCAAACAGATATCGAACAAATTTTAAAAAGATAATTAGCTACCTACAAGCAAAATTATATCTATCCAATTTTGCAACAAACAAATATCAAATCTACCACAGAACATGTTGTGTGACAATTTATGACACAAACCTACTCTATATCATATGTCGTGCAATTACTGCAAAATATCAAAATAGTTTATTTCTAAGAAAAAAAAAATTAATTTCTTCTATTCAAATTATTTATATTTATTATTTTTTTGACTGTTATAAGGTTGACATTGACTGTTATAAGGTTTTTGGAAATTGTAGTAATGGATTGTTGCAAACTTTTTTGTTGAAGCCAACAAGTCAAAAACCTCTAACTGCAGAGGTTTATATATATAAGAAATGGATTAAAATGTTTCCACAGATTCTAAATTTATGAAGATTTTAAAAATATTGGTATCCAAACGGCCGTTATAACGGATTAAAAAAACGAATTTTTTTTCTAGTATAAAGCCTCTAGTTCCTTAACCATGTGTCAGATTTTTCTGATTTGCGAATTTGTCCAAGATATTAATAAAACACACATTTTTAAGAATGGTTTTTTGATCTGGCTCCACAAATGCAACCGTGAGAGCGCCGGTTGATTCAAACGCATTTCGTGTTTTACAAGCTTTTTTGTTGTTCTAGGTTGAGCCACTCACTCAGAAACCTCCAACTGCAGAGGTCTTTTTTTGAAAGAAACTGATTAAAAAGGTTTTCAAAATTCTAAATTTATGAAGTTTTTAAAATATTAGAATCCAAACGGCCGTTATAACGGATCTAAAAAACATAGTTTTTATTCTAGTATAAAGCTTCTAGTTTCTTAACCATGTGTTGGATTGGGCTAATTTACAAACTTGTCCAAGATATTAATAAAACGCACATTTTTAGAAAAAGTTTTTTGATCTGGCCTTATAAATGCGACCGTGAGAGTGCCGGTTGTTTTAAAAAAAAATTTTTTTTGCAAACTTTTTTGTTGGAGCCGCTCACTCAGAAACCTCTAACTGCAGAAGTCTATTTTTAAAACAAATTGATAAAAAAGATTCCAAAAATTCTAAATTTGTTAAATTTTTTGAAATATTAGTATCCAAACGGCCGTTATAACGGTTTTAAAAAATCAATTTTTTTCAGAAAAAAGCCTCTAGTTTCTTAACCACGTGTTGGATTTTGCTGATTCACAAACTTGTCCGAGATATTATTAAAACACACAAGTACAGAAAATTTTTTTGATCTAGCTCAACAAATGCGACCGTGAGAGTGCCGGTCGTTTTCGTTATATCTCATATCGTTTATATATATATATATATTATATATATATATATATATATATATATATATATATATATATATATATATATATATATATATATATATATATATATAAATATATATATATATATATATATATATATATATATATATAATATATATATATATATATATATTATATATATATATATATATATATATATATATATATATATATATATATGTATATATATATATATATATTATATATATATATATATATATATATATATATATATATATATATATATATATATATATATATATATAAATTTTTTTTTTTTTTTTTTTTTGTCTCCGCTTATCATATATAGTCGTTTGGCACAAAAATTTTTCCGAAATTCCGAGATGAAGCCCATTGCAATAGGTAGATTTTTATTTGAAATCTACCTAAAATCAGCTAAAATAATAGACTTGTAGGGGTTTTTTGTGATCAATTAAGCTTAAGTCCATATTGGAAATCACTTGAATTGTTCAATTCGAAATAACTTTTCATTTTCTTTCAAATTCCTTTAGAAAATTTTTTGTTTCGTGTCAGGATTCGAACTCACATTCATCAGAGGCACATGTTCAAACCCGGTATGTCTTACACAACTTAGCCACAGCGGCGATGACGAACTCTATTTTAATTTTCATGTTCAGATAATTTCTAAATTGAAACTTCATCATTTTTCATATTTACTTAAGTTGAATCTTTCATCTATGATTACATATTGAAAATTGCATTTCTTTGGGATATATTCTATCATCCTATGAGTTCATACATCGAAATTTCTAGAAATGTAATACGAAAAATCCCAAAGATAATAGACTTCTGTTTTAGTTGTCTTTAATCTGTTAAATCTAAAAAATTGAATAGATTTCTAAAAATCAGATAAAAATAATAAAGTTGATAAAAAAAATTTGAATTAAGATAAGTGCAAGGAAAATTCTAAAAATTCCAGGTAGCTTAAGTAATATAATATTATAAATTAATCTAAGAGTTTATATTAAAAAAACAAGGAACTTCGAGCTAAATAAGTGATAATAAGTGATAAGTTTAATGCATATAAATTCAAAAATAACAACATCAAAATAGAATATTTTGAATAAAGAATATCAAAAAAAGTTGAACTATCACCAACATAAGTTTCTTTTATTTGTTAACCCGAAAGTGTGATTATGTTGATCCTTTTCCACTACGGCACAACACAAAATATTCAGGACGTTAATTTTTAATGGTTAACACTTAACATGCCTAACTTTGAAAAAAAAGTAGGGTCTGCGTCGGACCAGACGGTGGAAGTTATACTTCTTTGGCCATTCGCTCGCACACACGCACACAGACAGACAGATAGGATACATTAAAAAAAATAACTAAAAAAAAACCAAAATATTATTCAAAAAAAAAATGTTATTCAAGAAAAAAAATATTGTTCAAAAGAAAAATATATTATACAAAAAAAAAATATTCAAAAAAAATATATAAAAAAACATATTATTCAAAAAATAAATAAAAAAATATATTATTCAAAAAAAAAAAATTTATTATTCAAAAAGTATAAGAACGTATAATATTAATTACTAGAAGGTACACCCGCACGGCGATGACCGTGCTGCCCGGATAAAGTGGTTGAAAACTGTTTTTTTGGAGTGAATTCTCCTATAGTTTTTTTTAATGTCATTTAATTTAACTTATTTTATTAGTAAAATATAAAAAGTTTGAAAAAAAGTAATAGTATCATTTTGCAGTCAGCAAAAGCCATTAAGTAAATATCTCTAAAGCTATAGATAAATTAACATATTAAATGTATGCTAAAATTAAAACACATTGACAGACAAATAATAATTAAATAATTTTATAAATGTAGATGGCAAAATATTAGGGTTAGAAAAAAGTTAAAATTTTATTCCAAAGATTTAATTCAAATAATTCAATGTGTCACGAACAATTAGGTGAGCGTAAATATATTTGTTTATTGGATGTCACAATTGTCAATTACTTACTCTGAAGCCACCGTACTCGTCATAAAAAATATAGGCACACTGGTTCATTGCTATTGGTTTAGCGTCCTATTTCATGTAGACTTATAATCATTTATCAATCCAGAAATTTTTCTGTTCTGAAGAGGGTCGTATTGCAATTTGCAAATATATTTTATCGATTGTCTGCAATACTCTACTACATTGATGCATACGCCGGCCGATTAAAAAATACCACCATTTTTAGTGAATATTTTCGTTTAATGGGTTTTATTGCTTTATGGTCATCGTCTTATTATGACATTCCTTCCCACAACTTAAAACAAAAATTGAAAAAAATAATAATAAGACTAATTTCATTTGTAAATTCAGACTTATATATTATTATTAAAACAGTCAAATCACACCATTTGTTAACATATTTGCATATATTTTATAGATCCCTTGTAATAACAATATTAGTTTTGAAAGTAATGGAGAAGCATATTTCACTCAATAAGTAAAACACTTTAAACCTGTAGCTTTGATATTGTTCATAATCTTTTTCTTCGGTACTAAGGTTCCAATGCAAATTCTTGGTTAATCAATGTTTCCAAATAGAGGAAAAGAAACGTCAATTTCCAATTTTTGGAACATGTGAGGGCAGTTCTGCTAATGCAAGCAGGTTTGTTTAATCATATATAAGTAATGCTTAAATGTATCGTATTGGTGATAATGCATAGAAATATGTACATATTTTATATAATTGCAAACCATAAGAACATATTTGTTGTAAATTAGAAATATGTATTTGTTAAAAAATAATTTAACATAATTTTCATATAAATGTACATATTTGTTTGTCACATTATACATTAACTATTCCTTTTAATGATAATTCCGAAAAGTGAAATAAAAAATTGATCAAAGATAATTAAGCGAATAATGTTTTATTATTATAAAATATGATTGATTTAGTAATTTCGTCTTTATTACCATACAGCATAAGGTTGATTTACTAATTTCGTCTTTATTACCATACAGCATAAAGGTTAAAATATAAGCTAAACAAACGTGACGCGGTTTCTCGATTAACACCCCACCAAAATATTTACAACGAGCGCAAAGAAGTATAACTTCAAAAATTCAACAACCAACTGTTCATTTTAGTTCAGTGATTTTTTCTTATGTTACGAAAATTATTCATCAACCAAATCACCAGTTTTTTTTTTTTTAATAAAAAGTGTTGTGTAGTAGGAATTACAAAATGTGTCACAACACATAGATACCTTTTTAAAACTTAGGTCCCACAACAACATGCGTCTTGAGGTATGGGTGGGACGCTTTTTTTTAAATCTTTGTGGATTGAAGGCGCTCGAGACTATTAATTCGGGCAAAGCATTCCATTTGTACGATGTACGCACAAAGAATTTCGATTTTCGTAAAACAATTTAATTTGTGACACTATTCAAAAATCATCTGTATCTTTTTGGAGCAAGCTATTATTTCTTAATTTTAATAGGACAACCTTTCAATAATGAAACACCAATTAAAATTAATCAAGAAAGCGAAATATTTAATGATATCATTCAAGAAAGTTTCACTGATAGCTTTAATAATCTAACGTTAGAGTCGGTGATGATGCTGAAGTGGGTGAACAAGAATTGTCTAGGGAAAGTTAGGTTTATAATGAAATGGGATGATGACATATTCTTAAATTTACCAACCTTACTACATGTACTGCTTGGTGACCCGGTTCCGGTACACCATGCTACTGTTGGACATTTTGACCATAAATCGGTAGTGGTTTGGTCTGCAGGGAATCGGTTACTTAGTAATGAAAAGCTATGGATGGGACATTTATTTTATCATGCAAAACCAAATTGCAGCTATTTCCAGTAGATGATATTCCCCAATTTATCTGTATAGCGGTGAAATATATGCAAATCATTTATCAGGAACAGCATATTTTATGCCAATGAACACTATTCAAAGCTTGTATATCGATCCTCTAACGACACCGCTATTTCATTTAGAGGATATTTATATCACCGGAATATGGTATAGTAAGATATAACTTCGACCACGACACCATCCATTGTTTATTTACAACCGTGTCTCAAACCCATGCTCTCTCCGAAGTATGATAACACCACTTCAATTATCTCCATATGATTTGCAAAAGGCGTACGATTTTGTTGTAAATTCTTCTATTATTGGCCCTCCATCCGTGCGGTACTTTGTACTTTCTTGGTGCTTCAGTTAAGTCCGTGCGTGCAGACCTTAATACAAGTTTATTTTCTGGAAACGTAAAACAACGGAAGCATTATATTGATCACTTTAACATGGATTCAGATCATTGAGGTGTACGAGGGGTATGTAAAATAAATGATTAAATACTTACTTTATAGCAAACTTCACTCTAAATTTTTGATTTACCGTCATTTTGGGACTTAATTAAATTTATATATATGGGTGTGTATGCGTGTGTGTGAATGTAGGACGTGCGTGAGCGTAGGAATGTGTGATTAAATGCAGGGTTGAACGTGGTGATCGTGGTTTGTTCGTATACGGGGGTCGCCAGAGTCATCTCATTTCACTTAGCTTTTGTTTTGATCCGTTCTTCATGAGACACCCGCACAATTCTGGTATTTGTGCCGGAGCAGCAGGTATATATATATTGTTCATCCTCACCTACTAAGGCTAGTTTGGGGCTTGCTATGCCACTTCGTTGATTCTTTAACGAAGTAGCTCTCCATTACAAATAATATAAATAATTCAAGAGTCAAAAATCATCAAAAATAAATAGGTTGGTCTTTCGATAAAGAACTAGAACATTCTATGAAAACGAAGTCCCTATTAAACCAGAACCTCCATAGCATCACCGAATTGGTGCACGTGGTTGATTATGCCAAGAATAAAGTCTTGAATACCATAGATGGGTTGTGATGCAAATCCACTTTACATGAGCTGGAGTACTTGGCTACTACTAATTTAGTAATACTAAATTATGAAATAGAACACAATTTTGTTAAATTCTAACGGCATAAAACCATAGACATCACTCTAGGCTCCAAGCGTCTTCTAGAAGACATCAGGAGCTGGAAAGTGTCTAAAGAAATATCTGTGAGCGATCATAGATATATTGATTTTCTATTAAAAGTGATCCCAGTCAAGGACACGTTCTATAACTGAATACTGGACCTACTAGTGACTCACTAGCAGGAGGCAATCTGGAGATTGCGTGCCTATCGAGGTTTCTATTCAGCGAGCTTCAGTCTTGTGAGTTTAAGAAGTAATTTTCCATGACCCATAGTCAAGTACAAATGATCAGACATGCTTGAAAATAAGACGGTGTAAGCAGAAAGAAGAAAGAACAGGGACTCCGATGGAACTAAAAGACAGAAAAAGTTCATCACATCACATGATCATCACATCATCACCAATACGACTGTAATTTTTACATTAAAAATAAAATAATTTACTTAAATGTTTCGCTCACCACATGATTATTCTGGATCCACCTTTTCATTCCACTGAAAACTTAATTACCAGATCATCTTACTAATCATATGATTGAATATATTAAAAAAATACAATAATTGATGTAACAAAGATTGATGCCGGCAATTATTCAAGTTGTTGGTAATATACAACACACTATACACGATACACGATACACTAAATTAACTATTTCGAGTTTTCACAAAAAACAATCCTTTTTCTGCTCATACTATTGTCAACTGCATGGTATTTTACAGCTATTTTAATATTAGTACGACGTATGCAGCATCACCAAGAATACAAATGCCCTCGTTTTTATATAAACAATTACATAATCAATTTCAATTTATCAAGTAATGGCGGCGCGATGTATGTAAAACTAATTTCTTTTTTTCTTTTCATGTATTGTGAACCGATCGGTATTTTATATTTACCACATTGAACATCAAAATTTATTACACAAAAAAAAAATATATTTACAAACCAGTCTAACATATTAGTTATTTTGATTGATTTCCAGGTTTTCATATGACATTGAACATTTGATGGTTTAATTTCAGATTATATATATTTATTTACTATGGGTTTTGTGTAATGTATCTACACATCATCCCTTAACTCCTACAAAATCTTACAATGACCGCACATAAAATAAACAACAAATTTCCATTATATTCTAAAGTAAACAAACCGCAAAATCATTTTCACACGATAACAAAAAACATATGTGAAAATAAACATAATTTATTTTAAACCGAAAGAAAGTTTATGAAACTCATATTTCATACAAAAACTATTAAATGAAATATGATTACCGTGCATATGTAAATAATATAATTTTCGTTTATTTTTATGTGATGTAATAAATTTAAAGTAAAGAATATGTCGGTCAATTAAAATTACAAAGAAAATATAAAAATTATGTGACACATTTTTAACATTATGAAACAATTAATTTTAAGAATATTTTTGCTAAATGTGTAATTTTTAGTAATATCGATTTTGGATAAATAGAAGAAATTATCGATAATAAAATTCAGATTTGTATATTTGTCTAAAAGAGAAGCAAGTGTTTTATTCATATATATAAGTCTGACGAAGTCCATTTCGCTTAAGCTTAAGTGACTTCTAACAGTTGGAGTATAGCAATCATTTGATTTGTGCAAAGCATTGCTATATGAAAATTGGACTGTACTGACCAACGGATTTTTTG
>OY856187.1:48796660-48904160 GCA_963693315.1 Diogma glabrata | reverse complement strand
GCGTTTTGATTGGACCTTATTGAAACTTTATTTTTTGAGTTGAATTGTCATATATAATATAACGAGTCGTCAAATAATAGTCGATTATTTTTCATAATCATTATTACGAATGTCATTTGAGGTCCCGAGTGCGCGTAGCGCACGAGGGAAATTTTTGACCTCAAATGGCATGAGTGGTAATGTTGAAAAATAATCGACTAATAATTTGATGACGAGTTGTATTTAGCAGACAATTTAACGAACAGAAATAGTAACATTATTTCATACAACATATTCCTTTGTTGTCAAACAAAATTAAATATTATTTCATCTTAGTAGGCGCATAAATGTTATAAATTTGTAATTTATTTTTGAAAAATAAACATAAACATGCAATCATTTATGAATGAAAACGGACATTTTTACTATTTGCAAATTGCATTTTCACATAATTTTGTATATGCATTTTGGTTTTAAATTAATATATTAAAGTAGGCGGAAAATATTCGAAAATATTCGCTGTTCCTTCCTAACAGAAAAAAATAATCGAAACAAATCGTTTTGATTTGCTAAAAAATAGTAAATGAAGCATTTTGATTGGACCTTATTGAAACTTTTGTTTTTGAGTTGAATTGTCATATATAATATAACGAGTCGTCAAATAATAGTCGATTATTTTTCATAATCATTATTACGAATGTCATTTGAGGTCCCGAGTGCGCGTAGCGCACGAGGGAAATTTTTGACCTCAAATGGCATGAGTGGTAATGTTGAAAAATAATTGACTAATAATTTGATGACGAGTTGTATTTAGCAGACAATTTAACGAACAGATATAGTAACATTATTTCATACAACATATTCCTTTGTTGTCAAACAAAATTAAATATTATTTCATCTTAGTAGGCGCATAAATGTTATAAATTTGTAATTTATTTTTGAAAAATAAACATAAACATGCAATCATTTATGAATGAAAACGGACATTTTTACTATTTGCAAATTGCATTTTCACATAATTTTGTATATGCATTTTGGTTTTAAATTAATATATTAAAGTAGGCGGAAAATATTCGAAAATATTCGCTGTTCCTTCCTAACAGAAAAAAATAATCGAAACAAATCGTTTTGATTTGCTAAAAAATAGTAAATGAAGCGTTTGGATTGGACCTTATTGAAACTTTTGTTTTTGAGTTGAATTGTCGGTTGTAATACCACGAGTCATTGAAATTTTTTCGAAAATATTTTGATTTTACGAATTAAATTATTTAGCAACACTGCGAATCAAAGCGCACAATAAACCACGAGTCCGAAGGACGAGTGGTTTAAGTAGTGGTTTGATTGAGCAGTGTTGCTTAAAAATAATTTAATGAGTAAAATTGAAAAATTTTAGACAAAAATTTCAATGAAGAGTGGTATTTAATGAGATAATTTTTTTTAATTATAATTTTGTTTAAAAGATAATTATTAGTTTCTAAATAAAATTTTTCTACAAATTATTCAATAATACAAAATTATGTAAAAATGCAAATAATAAAAATGTCGTTTTCATTCATAAATATATGCATGTTTGTTTATTTGTCAAAAATAAATTACAAATTTATGCGCCTACTAAGATGAAATTATATTTCATTTTGTTAGAACAAAAAATGACAACAAAGAATTCTCATAACGACAAAGCAAAATTATCGACGACAAGAAGAATTGCCGACAGTTAAAACAAAGCCTACTGTTTAAATATCATAGTTTGTATGAATGAAAAATAAAATTTCTGACAGCAAAAAAAAATTATCATAGAAATTTTAATAATTTTAATAAAAATAATTTCCAACAGAATGGAAACTATAACCCATTTAATAATAATAATAATAATAATGTTAGAAGAAATAGTAATAGAGTTAATATAACTCAGGCGGAAAACTGGGAAGGAGTCTCCGAAGTCCAGTTAACGGACGACTCCATGATTGTAAAATCCCAATGAAAATATTTAAGCTAAATCTTAGTACAAATTCTAATTACATAAAAATTGGCACGAATATAACGCAAGGATATAAAAATTTTTTAATTGATACCGGAGCAGATATTTCTCTGCTCAAAGTAAATAAAGTAACAGAGCATATAAATATTAATGATGAAAGATGTAAGATTACGGGCGTTACTAGCAATGAAACTTATTCACTAGGAACAGTGAATGCGATTTTGAATATTAATAATAATAATAATAATAATGTGGAGCAGGAATTCCACTTAATTAACGAGGAATTTCCAATAGTGACGGATGGCATATTAGGCAGAGATTTTCTGCATAGAAATTGTTGCAAAATTGATTATGAAACATATACAATCTCAATATATATTAATGAAGCAGAAGTCGTATTACCAATGAATACACGACTACCAGATGAGAGCGGATTTATCGTACCAGCAAGGTGTGAAGTTATTAAAGCAGTCAATATAGATTTAAAAGAGGACAGCGTTATACTCAATCAGGAAATACAAGAAGGAGTATTTATAGCGAATGTCACCAGCGAAAGGCACTGCAAACGTCAAAATTTTAAACACAAAAGAACATGACGTCATAATAAAAGATATAGCCGCAAAGATAGTACCAATTACAAACTATCATGTATTACGAATGGATAATATCAAGAGCAGTATGACATTAGAGCAAAGATTTGAAAAGATTTCAGATGAGTTATATTTAGAAGAATTGGATAACAAAGCAAAACAATCGATTTTAGAGATTTGTAAGCAATACGCCGACATTTTTTACGTTTCGGATGAAAAGTTATCAACAAACAACTTCTATAAACAAAAAATTCCAGTGGTGGACAATAGTCCAGTATATATTAAGAATTATAGACTACCGCAAGCGCATTTAGAAGAAATTGATAAGCAAGTAAACAAGCTTATTAGAGAAGACGTGATAGAGGTATCACGTAGCAACTACAATTCACCTTTACTAATAGTGCCGAAGAAGAGTGCAAACGATCAAGCAAGCTACAGGTTAGTGGTCGACTTTAGACAACTAAATAAGAAGATCATGGATGATAAGTTCCCGCTAACAAGATTGGATGACATCCTTGACAATCTGGGCAGAGCTAAATATTTTTCGACGCTAGATTTAACGAGTTCATTCCATCAAATAGAACTTGAGAAAGAATCACGACACTTAACATCATTTTCGACAAATAAAGGTCAATTCCAATTTAAACGATTACCATTTGGTTTAAAAATTTCAACGAACAGTTTTCAACGTCTGCCAACGATTGCACTAGCAGGTCTAGAAGCTGAGGCGTTCTTATATGTTGATGACATTATTATATTTGGATGTAGTTTGAAACATCACAACATGAACTTAATCAAAACATTCGAAAGATTAAGGGAATATAATCTAAAATTAAACGCAAAGAAATGTAATTTCCTTAAAACTGAAGTAACATATTTGGGACATCTTATAACTAACGAGGGAATTAAAACGGACCCAAAGAAGTATGAAGTCATTAAAAATTATCCAACACCGATTAGTGCAGATGAAACAAAGAGATTTACAGCATTCTGTAATTACTACAGAAGATTCATTCCTAACTTCGCGGAAATAGCCAAACCACTGAATAACCTAACGAAGAAAAATGCAACATTCGATTGGACAGATGAATGCAATAAAGCATTCAAAATGCTCAAAGAAAAATTGATCAACCCACCTATATTAAAATATCCAGATTTTAATAAAACATTCGTAATAACAACCGACGCTTCGAATTACGCTCTAGGAGCAGTACTCTCACAGGGTGAGATTGGAAAGGATCTACCTATTTCATACGCAAGTAGATCACTGAACAAACATGAGATTAATAAACCGGTCATTGAGAAAGAATTGCTTGCTATACTTTGGGCAATCAATTTTTTCAGACCATATGTTTACGCTAGAAAATTTAAAGTAGTCACGGATCACAGACCTTTGATCAGTCTGTTTACACACAAGAATCCTTCATCGAAATTAACTAGAATAAGGTTAGATCTGTCAGACTATGATTTCGAAATTATATATAAACAAGGAAAAAGCAACACTAATGCTGATGCATTATCGAGGATAAAAATTGATTCTGAAACATTAAAAGCCATGATACCTACAACGGTAAATATCGTCACGAGAGCAATGAAGAAGAAAGAGGAAACAAAAGACGTCGAGAGAAATAACAACGCAGAGATGGATAAGGGTGGCCAACTTTATGCATGGAACTGCACCTCGATATCTGAAGTGAGTATAACGCGACAAGAAGTTTTTTTGACTAGTAATTGTCAGATCCACTCATTTTATGTTGATTGTGTTTGTTTAACTCAAAACTAATAAATTTCTTAAATTAAATTTCAATTATTTTTCATTTCAATTCATTTTTTTTGTATAAATTAATTTTTCACGCCTTTTTATTTGTTACATTCATACTTTTATTTTTGAAAAATATGGAGGGGCTGAAATCTCACAGCTCTGAGATATCAAGACTTCGGTCTGGGTTAAGGATTTTGATATAGTTTTCGGCAAAAAACTTTTATGAGGACATAGTTTTTAGTTTTGGACAGCGATATATATCAAACATAACTCTTTGTTAAAGTACAAGTATTTTTTATCTCTGTTTAAAAATTTATTACAAAACTAACACGAAACATCAATACGTTGCCGGAAAATTATAATCAAAATTCCAAAAATATTGTTAAATTAAATAAAATCAAACTTTTTCAAAATTCCAAAAATATTCGAATAATTAGAATAAAATCAAATATTTAAATTTTTTCAAATAATATTTCAAAAATTCTTAAAAATTCAAACTTTTTCCAAAATTCTAAAAATATTGCAAAAATTATTACAAAATCAAAAATTGAAACTTTTTTCAAAATTCCAAAAATTATAATAATATCAAAAATTAAAAATTTTTCAAAATTCTAAAAATATTTCAAAAATTCTTACACAATCAAAAATTAAAACTTTTGCCGAAATTCTAAAAATATTGCAAAAATTATTACAAAATCAAAAATACAAACTTTTCAAAATTCCAAAAATATTTCAAAACCTATAACAAATTCAAAAATTTCCATGTCCAATTTCATTTTAAATTACATTTACGTCATAAAAACAGCTACATTTTATTTCCAAAAAATTGGCTAAAAAAATAAATGAAATCGTTTTTTGACACACTTGACATTATTTTTGGACAAACTTATAATGCCATAATTCTCTATAATAATAATTAAATATCATGCCATACAAACTATAAATTTTATTTTTTTCTAAGAAAATTGGGTAAAAAATAAATAAAAACCTTTCTTTTGACACACTTGACAACATATTTTGACAAACTTATAATGCCATAATTCTCAATAATAATAATAAAATTTCATTTCAAAGAAACAATTTTATTTTTTTCCAAAAAATTGGGTGAAAAACTAAAAAAAAATCTTTTGACACACTTGACAACATTTTTTTGACAAACTTATAATGCCATAATTCTCAATAATAATAATAAAATTTCATTTCAAACAAACCATTTTGTTTTTTCCAAAAAATAGGGTTAAAAAATAAATAAAAATCTTTCTTTTGACACACTTGACAACATTTTTTTGACAAACTTATAATGCCATAATTCTCAATAATAATAATAAAATCTCATTTCAAACAAACAATTAATTTAATTTTTTTTCCAAAAAATTAAGTAAAAAAATAAATAAAAATCTTTCTTTTGACACACTTGACAACATTTTTTTGACAAACTTATAATGCAATAATCTAGTTTTTGATCTCACATACCAATCCCTACCATCAAGATTTCTCCAAATTTAATGTTCCTACTCGTAATCACTTAAAATGAACGTTTTTTAAGCCAAAAATATGAAAATTTGCTATTTTTGACACACATAATGATTTTTTTGACACACTTCCGGTACAGTTATCAAACACAGCTTCCTTTCGGACCTGCCCCTTGTGAATACCTATTTTTAGAAAAAAAAATTTTTGAAATCCCTCCAGCGGTTTTCCCTGCAGCGTAGGTAATGACGGCGGACGGCCGGCCGGCCGGCCGGCAGACAGACATACATTTTTTTTTTTTTTGCTTTTTTAGAATCAGGAGGTCCTAAAACGTCGAGAAATGTCAAAAAAAGTGGGGGTAAGAATTTGACTTTGAGCTCATGAATGTAATACTTAGGTCTTTCAGACCGAAGTAACATATTAAATAAATTTTTTTTATTATTTTAAGTTTACTCTTTTTTGAAAACAATAAAATTTATCTCTTTTTTTAACTTAAAGTAAATCAAATTCATATTATTTGTTAGATCTAATTATTAGAAAAAAAATTGTATAAAGTACAAAAATATAAATATTAAAAATTTGTAAGTTTAAAATTTGTTTATTGTAAACTATTAAAATTGTACTATAAGTAACTAAAAGAAAAAAATAAATTATATGTTAAGTTTGTAACTGCAAAATTAGAAGAAACATTGAAGAATAAGCCAAGCAATAATGAAAGTCGTTAGCAAATTCCTGTAAAAATCAAGTGAAGATCAACATGCCAATCGAGTTGCCCAGAATATAATATAATCGAGAAATATAATTGAAATAATCGAAATTCGAATTTAAATTTATGGTGTCAGCAAAAAAAACATATGCCTTAAACAAAAAAAATGTTCATCGAAAAATCCATAAGGCAGTACACCAACTTATCGGTATAAATAATTTGGAGAATTTTGGAGAATTTTTGGAGATTTATTTTTGTAATTTGGAAGGATGGAAATTAAAAATTAATATATCGGTCTATTTAATTTTGGTGGTCACAGAGGACACACCAAAATATAAGTTCCAGCTCCAGACCTCCAGTCACATTTTTTTATAAATAAATAAAACAAAAAGGAATTCAAGAAAGCTGAAAACTTTGGCAATCGAGACTTAAATTATCAGGATATCAGGAATTGGTTGGACAATGCAAGGAAACAATTATATTTGAGTATGAAGATTAATTAATATTCTAAATGTTTTTTTTTAAAATATAATTTATTACTTTATGTAATTTGATTATAATTTATTTCATTTTAAAGGAAAAATATATTTATAAAATTTTGCTTTTCATCAAAATTAATTTCGAATAATTTTCATTTGTGGTTCTCAATTTCATTGTGTTTTCTTCATTGTGTTTTGTGTTGTGTTTATGTTTTTGTTAGCTTGGTTTATTTTGTGAATTTTCGTGAATAAAAAAAGAGAAACATCAAGAACTGCTTCACGTATAAGAAAATAAGACAAAGGCCCGTCTCACCCAATTTGAAGCGTAAAGCGCGAAAGGACAGTTATATTTGGCATCCCACGTGGGAAGACATAACCAGAAAAACAACATCTTTGTCGAGTAGGTTATGGTGAAGCAGTTTCTTATTGTTTTTTATATTACTATATATTTTATTTGTATTTGTATTATTATTTGTATTATTATATTTTTTAGGATTAACTTGAAAATTCTAGTTGGGTTTAAGGAAATATTGTTTTTTGTGAAAATTTTTGTGTTGTTACGTGTTAGTGGATTAATGTTAAATGTTTAATGTTGTGATAATCAAAGTGAATTAAAAGTGATTAAGAAATACAACAACTGTGCTTAACCGTTTTGCCGAGGTGATTTTCGTTTATATATACATAAAAGCTTACAAATAAAAGTTGTTTTCGCAAAGTATTTTGAGTGATTAAAAAAAAACGCTCATAGTTTTATGAACTTGTTTTTGCTTTTAATTTGAAATGAAAATTTTTGTTTTGTTATTAGTAAAGTGATTCGTAAATTGTGTAAATTGTTAATAAATTGTGTCTGTGTTTCGGTGACTGGAGAAATTAAATGTAAAAAAATAAAAAAAAAATTAATTTTGTTTCAGAAATAATTTATAGTGAAAAATAAATCCTAATATTATGTGATAGTAATAAAAAGATTTAGCAGAATTCATATGAATTTCCTTAACATCAATTTACAAGAGTGTGCTAACTATCAGTTTTATGTTGTTGTGCGGATAGTTTTGCCATTATGTTGCAATTTTCAACAAATAATTTGTACACGTTTGGTAAGTTTCTTTAATGAATAGATACTATTTAAATTGAAAAACCAGACAAAAAATTCTGTAATTATTTTTTTTTATATATACTTATATATTATATTTGAATTTTGGTGTTCATTGAACTTGTAGATAGAAACAATTTTTGAAGGTCGTATCGGAAATTTATTTATTAGCAATAAAGACGAAACATTAATTTAAAAGAAATATATATTTATTGTGTATGATTTATTTTTTCTTCTGTTTCTGCGTTGGCCTTGTTATAGTAATTTTTTTTGTTTAAAGATATACAATTATTAACTCTAAACTTTATCGTATTTACATTTTTTTTGTATTATCATATTTTGATTGCCCATTGTGTGGTATTTTGGCCAAAATAAAAGGTTAAGGTCTATATTTAAAACGAATCATGGCACAAAATGTATGGTACAGCTACGAACCAATTCATTTGAGCGAAGAAGAACGTAAGAATGAACTGCGCGTAAGAAGTATAGAAGGATTGGGTACAGCACGTAGTGAAACGGCTGCACTACGGAATGCATTGTTGAAGGAGGATACAGAACTTAATATTTTTCCATTAGTTGACGCCGAAAACCCAATTAAAGAGTTGGACAAAGCACGTGCTATGTTGGTCATGTTCAGCGACGAACTCTTTAATGCACAAAAACAAAATGACAAAGGTCTTGTCCATATAATCAAATCAAGGGTGGCACTCTGGATCAATCGCGTCGTAAGACTTAAAGATAAAAATATTATTGGCCTCGGGAGTGTATTAGATGAGTTGAAGCAACTACACAAAGAAGCAGCAGCTCTAACAGATGAACAACATAATTTTAATATACGAGCATCTCCTGCAGAATCAAGCCATAGTATTAGATCGGCAATTGAAAAAGATAAGATAGCCAACAAAGAATCCGAAGAATTGATAAGCCGTATTTCTCGTTTGAGTGCCGGACGAGGAAGAGGAAGAGTTTCACCTTCTGTGAGTACTAATGTTTCTTTTTTCAATCCCGAACACGCGTCTCTAGATCATAGAAAAGGCAGACCAGGAGTTTTGAGTAGTTCAATTTCCAGAACCAGTGCCGAACACGAAGAACAGCATGTGAATGATCCAAACTCGGATGACTTTCATAATCGTAATGAATTTCGCTCTCTACGTTCGTCTCAAAGAGATCACCAAGGGGATTCAAAACAGCTTTATAGGTGGAATATTAGGTTTAGCGGTGATGGGCAAGGACTTTCTTTGAATGAGTTTCTGACCCGAGTAGAAATATACGCTCGCGGTGAAAACGTTAGTGCAAATGTACTGCTTACAAATATTCATTACCTATTGAAGGACAAAGCAGAACGATGGTATTGGGGAAATGTAGGGTCGTTTAATTCTTGGGCTACATTTGTGGGAAGTATAAAAAACGAGTTTCTCCTACGAAATTATGACTTCATGTTAAGGGAAGAAATACTTAACCGCCTCCAAGCTCGAACAGAACCTTTCTCAAACTTTATTACAGACCTTAAGGTGTTATTTTGTAGAGCATACCCGCCGCTTGACGAAAAATTTAAGGCATACGTGGTGCAAAAAAATATGTTGCCACAATACAGCTACAATTTAGCAATGACCAACGCGAAAACGTTGGACGACATAATCGGGTTGTGTAAACGAATGGATGAAGTGAAGTTATTGGTGGGACGTCGTTCATATATGACAACACTCCCTTCATTGGTTATGGTAGAGCCATCTTACTCATGTGAACAAAACCTAAAGGACCAGTTTAAACGCCCGACACGTTTTCCTGTTGTTGGCTGTGTAGACCAAAGTCATGAAGTGAACCACGCTAATTCAGAAAACTTTGCATCAGATAATCATATTTATTTCAGGGAACCAACTGCATTTAACTCTGTTGGTGACTTCAAAAGCTCCGGAAATCAAGAGGAACATGGACATTTAGCTGGAGGTAACGATCCTGAGATTCATCACGTTTGTTATTCACAGAAGTATTTAGATAAAGAGTCCTACAATCAAACTCGAGGAGAGGGAAAACAACCATTAAGATGTGACAACTTGCGGAAAGGACTTCAGTGTTGGAACTGTGGTGAACTCGGCCATTCCTTTAAGCTATGTGTAAAGCAACAACAGAAGTTATTTTGTTACACATGTGGAAATTCAGGTGTGACATCAAAATACTGTAGAAACCATGTTGATCTTAGATCGAGAAGAGTTGGTGTATTCAATCCACCAGGACAAAACCAACAGCTTTTCAATAGAATAGAAAATCCGGGAAACGGTCTAACGGAAGAATTAAGAACCGGTGCTACCAATCTTCCGATACAGACGCAGCACCAACACAGTCTAAACGAGATGGACCAAACAAATCGTTAGTATCAAAACTTGAAATAATGTCTTCTCTTGTAGATCTTCAAAAGGACAAAAGACCCTATTTAAAAGTTAATATCCTTGGTTATGAATTAAAAGGTCTTATGGATTCGGGTGCAAGTTGCACTATTCTGGGGCTTGGTGGGTTAGAGCTTATACAAAAACTGAACTTGATTGGCCAATCGGTGTCAACAGCTATAAAAACAGTAGATGGTTCTGTCCATCCCGCCGTCACTAAAGTTGAAATTCCATTTACAGCACTGAACATGACAAAGGTCGTACCAACCTATGTCATACCATCACTTCCAAAAACATTAATTCTAGGAATTGACTTTTGGGAATATTTTGGGATTAAACGAAAGTTTTGTGACATACTTTTAGACTGCAACGCTTTGAGCTCTGAAGTGAATGAAGACCGCTCAAATCTAGATCCTATCCAAGTGAAATATTTAGAGGCTGCTATTAAGAAGTTTAAAGCATCAAAAGATGGTGAAATTGGCTGTACGAATATAGCCACACATTACATCGATACAGGTGATGCAAAACCAATAGTCAAACGTCCGTACCCACTTTCGCCGTATATACAAAAGGAAGTTGATGTCGAGCTTAATCGGATCCTAGGGCTAGACGTAATCGAAGCAACACAAAGTGAATGGGCAAATCCACTCGTATGTGTCCGTAAACCTAATGGCAAAGTAAGGCTTTGTCTAGATGCTCGGTCGTTAAACCAGGTAACAATTAAAGATGCTTATCCACTTCCTCATATAGGTAGTATCTTAGGTCAACTAAGGGCATTAAAATACATGTCTTCAATTGATCTATCCGACGCATTTTGGCAAGTCCCGCTTCATCCTTCTTCACAACCGAAAACTGCATTTATTGTGCCAGGCCGAGGACATTTTATGTTCAAACGCATGCCCTTTGGATTATGTAACAGCGCACAAACCATGTGTCGCGTATTAGAAAAGTGTTTAGGTCACAATTTGGAACCTGAAGTCTTCGTCTATATCGACGACATTATTATTACAACTGAGACTTTTGAGCGACATTTGTTTCTACTGGAAGAGATAGCAAAAAGATTGAGCGATGCGAATCTTTCAATAAGCCTAGAAAAATCGAAATTTTGTGCCAAAGAACTAAGATACTTAGGGTATGTACTAGACGAAAATGGTCTAACTCATGACCCAGAAAAGATTGCGCCAATCCTCAACATACCACATCCAAGAAATATTAGAGACGTCCGAAGATTATTGGGTATGGCAAATTGGTATCGCCGTTTTATAAAAGATTTTTCAACAATCACTGCGCCAATTAGTGATCTATTAAAAAAAGATAAGGGGAAATTTGTTTGGACTTCAGAAGCCCAAGCATCACTCATAAAATTAAAAACAGAACTTGTTTCAGCACCAATCTTAATAACACCAGATTATGAAAAACCCTTCACTATACAATGCGATGCATCAGAACTAGGCATGGGAGCCATTCTTACACAAGCAAATGGAGAAAGCGAGGGAGCCTATTACTCCGAAAAATTAAGCCATACCGAGCGCAAATATTCAGCCACGGAGAGAGAATGTTTAGCAGTAGTCAGGGCAATATACAAATTTCGATCATATATTGAGGGAACAAAATTTTGTGTCATCACCGACCATGCATCATTACGTTGGCTTATCAATCTTAAGGATCCTAGTTCCAAATTAGCCAGGTGGGCTCTTAAGCTTCAAGAGTTTGACTTCGAAATAAAACATAGAAAAGGCAAGTTGAATGTTGTAGCAGACGCGTTATCCAGGTTACTCGAAGTGGATGAAATCAGTCAAGAGGTGGAAGATGAAATGTATTCAGCTTTAAAAACTAGTATTCTTTCGGACCCAGGTAAATTTCCAAATTTTACAGTAAAAGATGATAAAGTTTACAAAGTTTGTAGGAAAAATAACAATTCTAATAACACTGAGTGGAAGTACTATGTTCCTCAGACCCAAAGACTGAAGACTTTGCAGTTTTACCATGATAGCCCGTTGGGAGGTCATTTGGGTGTATCCAAAACAGCAAAGAAAATTCAAAAAAAATACTTTTGGCCTAATATGTACCGCGAAATTAAGAAATATGTTAACGAGTGTGATAAATGCCAGCAAAACAAGCATCCAAATATCTGCAGTCGAGCACCAATGGGAACCCAAAAGGATACAAAAGGTCCATGGGAAGTAATTGCCGTTGACTATATGGGTCCATTTCCAAGAAGCAAAGCTGGAAACCAACACCTTTTAGTGATAGTGGATGTCTTCAGTAAATTCTGCATTTTAAAACCTGTTAGAAGAGCAGAAGCCAAATCTCTTACTCAACTCCTAGAAAACGAAGTATTTCTCATTTTTGGCGTACCGCGCACTGTCATTTCTGACAATGGAGTGCAATTTACATCTAAAGAATTTAAAAAATTGCTTGATGAGTACAAAGTCAAGCACTTACTGAATGCTGTGTACCATCCCCAGTCTAATCCTGCTGAGAGAATAAATCGAGTGATACTATCAAGTGTACGTGCTTATATAAAGGACGACCAACGAAATTGGGACGTGCAGATACCTAAAATTGCATGTGCTATCAGAACAGCAGTACATGACTCAACCAAATACACGCCATATTACATAAACTTTGGAAAAGAGATGGAATTAAGAAATGATGTAGATGTAAATTTGAATTCACAAGAGCGATATGAGAGTAACAGGTTAGTAAATCTAAAAATGGCAAGAGAAGAGGTAACACAAAATTTAAAAACCGCATATAAAAAGTACGCTAACAATTACAACCTTAGAATCAGGCCGACTGAGTTTGTTCCAGATGAGATCGTACTGAGAAGATCTTTCAAGAAATCGAACCTTGCAGAACAGTTCAATGCTAAATTAGCACCGCAATACATCAAAGCACGCGTCAAGAAGAAAATTGGACAAACCTCCTACATTTTGGAAGACCTAGAAGGAAATAAGACGGCAAAATACCACGCAAACGATATAAGAAAATATAAAACCCAAGATAAGCATTCTGTGGAGGTTTTTGAAATTGTTCCATTTTAATGTGTTTACTGTTTAATCTAAGTCAGATAAATTTTGTTCCCTTTTAATGTGTTAAATGTTTAATTTAAGTCAGATAAATTTTGCTCCCTTTTAATGTGTTTACTGTTTAATCTAAGTCAGATAAATTTTGTTCCGTTTTAATGTGTTCAATGTTTAGTTAGTATCGGTTTTATGTGTTTATTGTTCAATTTAAGCCATAGATTTAGAAAACTCAAGTATTAAAGTATTTAGCGTTGAAAACTGAATTATGTTTATTTTACCTTAATGGTATTTTAATTTGTGGTAAGATTTATTAATACCAATTTAGGAATTAAAATATGAAACAAAGTTAGTAATTAATTATTTGATGTTATGCCTTGGTGTAAGTTGATGTTATTTCTTAGCAAACTTTATCAATTATTTTGTTGTTTGTTTAGCATGTTAAGTTATGATTATAAATATGTAAGTACACGATGGTTCGAACGTGTTTGGTGTTAGTTTTTTTTTTTTTGGCAGCCAAGTTTAAATATTTTTTTTAAACATGGTTGGTCCATAGTCGGAAAACCCTTACAAAATAAGCGCAAGTCGCAATTTTTCTAAGAAAGAGGCAAAAGTTGGTTTAGAGCAAGCCTGGTTTTCCACTTATTGTGTTGATATTGGGTACATGCATTCAGGTACGAAAAGTATTGCATGTTAGTTTTAAGATTTAAACGAACTTACTTCTAAATTTTAGTTAGAAGAAGGTCCGTTATATGTTAGAAACGGCTTGGACCAAAAGCGCATGTCGCAAAAATGTCCAAGATAGGAACTCCTGTTATGTCCGGTTTATGCTGGTTTTCCCAGAAGAGTTCCAAGAAAATGTTTTCTAATCTGATTATTAGTTTTTATGGTACATTATGTATAGATTAAGGTGTCGGATGTACGTGGTTACATATTGTAGTTATAAGTTGTAATTAGTTTTCCTTATTATTATAGTTTAAGTTTGTTAATTTATTTTTTTGTTAGAATACTAACCTTGTTTTTGCATGATATGGGACTTGGTTATTAATCATAAAAAAAAAAATATCGGAAGTGTCCGCGTCATGGTTGGAACTTTCGAGAGCATTTTGTTAGATTTATTTGGGAAACGCAACAAAATGCTCTCGAAAACCCAGCAATGGTGTGATATAACGCGACAAGAAGTTTTTTTGACTAGTAATTGTCAGATCCACTCATTTTATGTTGATTGTGTTTGTTTAACTCAAAACTAATAAATTTCTTAAATTAAATTTCAATTATTTTTCATTTCAATTCATTTTTTTTGTATAAATTAATTTTTCACGCCTTTTTATTTGTTACATTCATACTTTTATTTTTGAAAACATATTAAATAAATTTTTTTTATTATTTTAAGTTTACTCTTTTTTGAAAACAATAAAATTTATCTCTTTTTTTAACTTAAAGTAAATCAAATTCATATTATTTGTTAGATCTAATTATTAGAAAAAAAATTGTATAAAGTACAAAAATATAAATATTAAAAATTTGTAAGTTTAAAATTTGTTTATTGTAAACTATTAAAATTGTACTATAAGTAACTAAAAGAAAAAAATAAATTATATGTTAAGTTTGTAACTGCAAAATTAGAAGAAACATTGAAGAATAAGCCAAGCAATAATGAAAGTCGTTAGCAAATTCCTGTAAAAATCAAGTGAAGATCAACATGCCAATCGAGTTGCCCAGAATATAATATAATCGAGAAATATAATTGAAATAATTGAAATTCGAATTTAAATTTATGGTGTCAGCAAAAAAAACATATGCCTTAAACAAAAAAAATGTTCATCGAAAAATCCATAAGGCAGGACACCAACTTATCGGTATAAATAATTTGGAGAATTTTGGAGAATTTTTGGAGATTTATTTTTGTAATTTGGAAGGATGGAAATTAAAAATTAATATATCGGTCTATTTAATTTTGGTGGTCACAGAGGACACACCAAAATATAAGTTCCAGCTCCAGACCTCCAGTCACATTTTTTTATAAATAAATAAAACAAAAAGGAATTCAAGAAAGCTGAAAACTTTGGCAATCGAGACTTAAATTATCAGGATATCAGGAATTGGTTGGACAATGCAAGGAAACAATTATATTTGAGTATGAAGATTAATTAATATTCTAAATGTTTTTTTTTTAAATATAATTTATTACTTTATGTAATTTGATTATAATTTATTTCATTTTAAAGGAAAAATATATTTATAAAATTTTGCTTTTCATCAAAATTGATTTCGAATAATTTTCATTTGTGGTTCTCAATTTCATTGTGTTTTCTTCATTGTGTTTTGTGTTGTGTTTATGTTTTTGTTAGCTTGGTTTATTTTGTGAATTTTCGTGAATAAAAAAAGAGAAACATCAAGAACTGCTTCACGTATAAGAAAATAAGACAAAGGTCTCACCCAATTTGAAGCGTAAAGCGCGAAAGGACAGTTATATGAGGAATCTAAAGAATTTAAAATTTATTATATATGAAAGTTTGCAGAATGATAATAATAATGATGAATTTAAGACATACAGCGATAATCCACTTAAGAACTTAGGTTCTATGAAGGAGAAACTGGGATGTAAATCAAAATATAAATTAGCGCATAAAGATAATAATAATTATATATCAATTAATGATAAAGAAGTTTTAGTACAATACAGTGATAATCCACGTATGAATTTAGATTTTATGTTGGAGAAGCTGATATTTAGCATGCATGCAGAGAATGTAGAAAAATTAGCGCTCAAGAGTAATGATGTAGTATTTACTCATATCGATATGAATGAATTTAAAAGAAAATTTACCGAACTGCAGTCGGATTTAAATAAGATAAATAAGCAAACGAAGTTAAAAATTATAATATATGACGCGCCGTTAAGAATTGAAAACAAAGATAAAATGCTCGAAATAATAAAAGAATTCTATGACACCAAACATTATGGTGGTCATGCTGGTATTAGAAGAACAATAGCTAAAATAAAGCAACGTTATATTTTCAAAAATTTAAATAAACTGGTTAAAAATTATATAAGTAGATGCGAATTATGTACTAAGAATAAGCAAATTAGACATGTAAAAGAAAAATTAACCATAACTGAAACTCCAAAGACTAGTTTTGAGATCATTTCAATGGATACAGTAGGTCCATTAAGGCTAACAAACACGAACAGGTACATACTAACCATTCAGTGTGAATTAACTAAATTTGTAGAAGCTATCCCCTTAGAAAATAAAGAAGCGAGAACAATAGCGAAAGCCTTAGTAGAGAAGTTCATTCTGAAATATGGAAATTTCAAAATTTTAAAAACAGACATGGGCACTGAATTTGTGAATGAGATTATGAAACACGTATGTTCATTCTTTTCAATCTCGCACGTAACTTCAACACCTTATCACCACGAAACCCTTGGTTCCATTGAAAGGAATCATAGAGTTTTGAACGAATACTTACTTGCATTCACAAACGACTATAACTGGGAAGAATGGACCCCCTACTTTGTATTTTGTTACAATATAACTCCTCATACGGATACAAACCATTCTCCTTTTGAGCTAATTTTCGGTAGATTAGCTACATTACCAACTGACGAAAAATTTACAACTAGTGCACCAGTATACAATCTTGACGACTATGTTCAAGAATTAAGATATCGCTTACAACAAGCACACGCTAAAGCAAATGAACTCCTACACCTAGCAAAGATCAAACGTAAAGAATCTTACGATCTAAACGCAAATCCCATAGAGTTGAAAATTGGAGAATTAGTCTGGTTAAAAGCTGGTGATCGAAAGAAACTCGATGCACCCTATTCAGGACCCTATGAGGTCATAGATATTAAGGAAACAAATGTAGAAATAAGAAAGGGCAATATAATTAAGAAAATACACAAAAATAGATTAAAGAAATATAAACCCATTGAGGATTGAAAATAATAATAATCGACATTTATTATAAACAATGAAAATTAGAGTCGATTTAAGATATATTAAATTAAAAATATTAAAGTAAATCAACAAAATTTTTTACTTTTTTTTTTCTATTAAAAGCCAAAAATTTTTTTTTAAGGAATAAGGGTGTAATGTATCTACACATCATCCCTTAACTCCTACAAAATCTTACAATGACCGCACATAAAATAAACAACAAATTTCCATTATATTCTAAAGTAAACAAACCGCAAAATCATTTTCACACGATAACAAAAAACATATGTGAAAATAAACATAATTTATTTTAAACCAGGGGCGTCAATTGGGTAGGGCTGGGGGGGGCATTGGCCCCCCCAAGGATCTGATACTATCAATATCGATTCAATAAAGCCATCCAATCGTGATAGAACTATACACCATAAAAATTTCAATGCACTGTTATTTTGTAGATTCGTCTAATTTTTAGAAGATTTACTTAACTAATATACCAATTTTATCGCATACTATCAATTGAAATATATCTGATAATATAATTATTACGTTACATATTATTTTGGCCCGACTAAAGTACAGTTCACCGCAATTTTCAAACCGTTATCGTTCTTTGTATCAAGGACTAGAGCGACACCGATACGAAAGGCGGTCTATTGCTTCTAATCTTCTGATGAAATCAGTTTTATAAACAAAACACGATCGTTCTTCCAAAAACGCCGTGGGTGCGTATTGTGACAAAATTCTATCGTACTATAAGGTGCGCGGCATCACCGCTTTTAGAAGAACGATTGTGTTTTGTTTATAAAATATTCGTGTCTGAGCCACGTCTGAGCCACAATTTCATTAGTATAGCGTTCCTCGAGAGTTCATAGTGCAGTATTTAACATTCAAATTTCAATTGTTATTGGTCATTGGTAATTTATATAAACTTAAAAGTAAGTACATGCAGGAGAACACAACCTAATTATACCCCACTTATTTGGAGAACTCTGACTGTTTGCCCTTGTTTTTTTATCTATATCAGATTGTACAAACCTTACAATACTTTTTTAAAAACAATAAATTAAAAACAATTCTAAAATGTAAAATCCTATAACATATCAAAAGTTTTCTTGATAGTTGTGCTAAATTTTATAAAATGAATGAAAATAATTACGGGAGTAATTTAAATTTATTGGGCTATTTCCAGTGATTTTATAATAGTGAATGTTTTATAATGGACCAGCAATATTTTCTAACGACACGAACAAATATTTAAGTTATGCAACATACTTTATGTTATGAAAACTTGCTGTCAAATTCATTTTATGAATTTTTAATTCATAAAATAGCAAAAATTATATGTTTGGTTGGTTATAATAAAATCCAAAACGTATTCTAAACGTCAATCTTTGTTCATTTTTTTTATACAGTCACAGGAAGGGAGAAACTATTATTTTTTTGTGGTAGGTTTTTCTTATAGATTTAAAAGAAGCTCGCAATAATTGTACGATTTTGAATCAAATGAAAAATTTACGCACGTTTATGGGTAGTAAGCTGACCAGACGTCCCACGCTGCGTGGCAATGTCACACATTTTATTGCGTTGTCCCACGGAGAAATCTGTCCCACGAAGCGTCCCACGAAACAAATATTTCCACCACATTTGCCCGCATTATCGAAATAATCATCTACCTACGTATAGTTTGCGCAATATCTTAGTCAGAGCAATGGCTTCACAGTTTTTTCTTGCAGTTTGTATAATGTTATGTATATGTTGATTTAACCATATTGAGAGAGCAAACCAGTGCAATATTATTATGGAAAATAAAATACAAAATATTTTACTTAAAAAGATGCAGTTTTGCGTATAAATTCATAAAAATTAAAATTTTTAAACCAGAGTTTACGAGTCTTTATTCGAGCACTCATTTCAATCCTTTGAAATAATGTTCAAAAATTAAAATGTTCATAATTTGAATATCGTTCTTACTCGTAAGAGTAAAATTTTTGTTTTTTCGATTTTACTCCTTTGGAGCAGATAACATTTTCCAGTTCTTTCATTCGATTTGTAAAAGAAGAAAATTAGTCACTCTACGTCATCCCTTATATTCATTTTTCTAACAATGCATGAATAATTGAACGAATCAAGCATTTTACGTTGAAAAGCATCAAATTTGACACAAAAGTAAAAGTTTTGAGTATTTGAAAGAAAATATTTATTTCAATTTAGTAGCAAAAATGATATTTTATTATTTTCACTCCTGTATGTGGGAGTGTTATATTTTTTTAAGCTACGCACTGAAAGGACAAAGTAAAAGAGTGATATAAGTAGCGTTTCAATCTCTGTTTAAAACACACTTTAACTAGGAAGCTCAAAAGTAAAATTATTATTTTCTAATTTATAATTTTTTTTTTCTCAATAAAGAACAAACAAAGCAAACAGCATAAAAACTTGATAAATGGTATAGATTTGCAAAAGATAGAACGAGAGGTATACTGTATACCTCTTATACTTACAGAATACAGAAAAGATATTAATTATTTAGTAAAATTAAAATAAATTGTTTCAATTGTTTTACAGTCTTTACTTGTGTAACAAACGTTTTAAGCTACTATAAAAGGTAAATTTATACTAATTTTTAAAATTATATTTAAAAAGTTCTCCTGCAAATTAAGACGGATAGAAAACGTTTACGTAAATTCTTATACGATATTGAATTGGACTATCCTTTTATAAAAAAAATCAAAATATAACGACGCAAAAGTTTAGTGTACTACCAGTCGGAGTGAATTTGAAAATTCCACTGTAAATTTTATGATATACATTATGATATTAAAAGACATATAGATACAGATAAATATAAAAAAGCGTTGTTATGAGCCGAAACGAACGTGAACGTTTTTTGTAAGATTGTTTTCAAGATGAGTTGGATTGGGTTCTGTAATTTGAATTGGGCCAGTTGGAGTTTTCTGGAATTTTTGGATACCTGATTTGAATAATTGGGCATTTTCTGTAAGATTGCTTACAAAAGGGGTTGAATTGGGCTTTACTTCATATGGGTCGTTTGGTATTTCGGTAAATTTGTTATCATCTAATGTTTCGACTTTTTCTTTTAAATTTGAATTTTGCGAACACGGAGAACTATCAGCAGATCCTTGTGAAAAAGTTGAAGGTAGATTTAACGCTATATTTTCTGGTGTTGATGATGTAGGATTTACTTCAGAATTGTTTGTTAACCTTGATTTGGTATTTTGTAAAAAGTTTGAAGTCGGTATCGGTGCTTCAGAGTTTATATTGAAGTTTGATTTTGATATAAGATTTGTATTTGAATCAGGTCGTTCTGCTTGAAAATTTGTATTATTGTTGTTTTCTGTTTGGTTACAAGGTATTTGGGAAACTGGATGTGACGGGTATGAGTTATACAAATTTTCATGATATTTTGATATTGAAGGAAATGTTGGATATTGCGTAGAATTAGAAAGGTTTGGTTTGGGAATATTGGATGTAGTCTGAACATCAGGAAACGATGGAAAAGATGACATATCAGATGATGGATGCAGTGGAGTAATTTGATCTACGTTTTGATTGTGTGGTTTTATATTGTTATTCAGTAATGTCGGTTGAGAAGGTTTGTCAGTGTTTGTTATACTTTGTGAAGTAGTGCATACTGTGGTTGAAAATGTGCAATTAAATTGAGAAGATCTAGGCTGATTAGAATCAATATTTGAATTATCGTTTGCAAAAGGCTTTGAACTGGGTTTCACTTCGTTTGAGTCGTTTAGAATTTTAACTTTTTCGTCATTATTTACTGTTTCGTGTTTTTTAGATTTAAATTCTGTAGCGGTAAACTTTCTATTTTATCTAGCCGCCAGCTCCAGTAGCTTGAACTAGTTTTGTTGTTATTTTGTTTTCTTGTTGTTATTTAACATTGACAAAAAGTTAGTTGCAATTTGCGCTGATAACACGAACACCAATTTTAGTGGTGTCACGTCAAGGGGTGAAAATTTAAAAACAAGCTAAACTCGAATTTGAACCAGAGTGTATTGGGTATTGGATTCGCAGCCCATATTCTAAATAATGCAATAAGAAATGCTGCTGATTTAAATGGCAGGGTTAAAAAAAATTGGATATTTTACTGTCTTTACTGGAGACGTTGAAGGAGTTCTGCGGCAAAACTAATGTCGAACATAACCAACTTATTGGATACACATTTTAAAAGATTTTAAGTTGGTTAATTAATTTAAAATAATGATGGTTTGGTTTCCAGTTGTTTAAATTGATTTAAAATAATTTATTTAAAATAAATTTAATAATTTTTTGCTTTAACAACTTTTTTATAATATTTTGTTACATGTTTCAACCATAAATGGTCATTCTCAAACATTTGAAAATATTATCGGATACAGTGAAACTCGCTGGCTGGCGGTAATGCCAGCACTAGAAAGAATTTTGAAAATGTACGAACCCCTGTAAGCACATTTCTTAACGGTTGAAAAATGTCCAAAAAAAATAAAAGAATTTTTTGAAGAATTAAATAGTAAACAAATAGTAAAGGAAAGCATTAAATAGTAAATTTATGCACAATCTAGCTAGCACGTTTTTACTGTCCCACTTTCTCGCAATAGAAATTCTAATTAGCTAGTATTTGGAAAAATGTTTGCATTTTGTCCCACATTTTAACGATTTGGCTCTGGTCAGTTTAGGGTAGACATAACTCTTTCTCTCTGAGACAAATAAAGGAAAACAAACAAACAAACAAACGATTCGACATAAGAGGAGTCACGTAGGGATTGCAATCCCGTGGTGTTTTATTTTTCTTGGCACTATGTGACTCATAAATTTTAAATCCCGGGATGCCCAAGATCTAAAAAATCGTATAGAAAAACCATCCTTTTTTTCTATGCTGCACGATCTGCTGTCGTTTACAAATTCACTCTCTGAACAGTTACAAAGCAAAGATATAATAATTTCTAGCAAAAGCGCTTTAATTAAAACTACTATCTTGATGCTTAAACAATGCAGAGATGATACTAAATTTAAAATTATTTTTAACAAATGAAGGGATTTTGCAGAACTTGGTGGCATTCGCTTCGATAAAACAACACCAGAGGACTAGCAGAGTAACCAATGTAGCACAGAAGCATTTTATTTTTATTTCTAAGTCGATGCATTTAAATGCTTTTAAATATATGTGTGTATAAAAACGTGTATGTAATGTTTTACGAAAAAAATTTTTTTATGTCATTTAAATTCTCGCCCCCCCCAAGATTTTGGTGAAATGACGCCACTGTTTTAAACCGAAAGAAAGTTTATAAAACTCATATTTCATACAAAAACTATTAAATGAAATATGATTACCGTGCATATGTAAATAATATAATTTTCGTTTATTTTTATGTGATGTAATAAATTTAAAGTAAAACTGAATATGTCGGTCAATTAAAATTACAAAGAAAATATAAAAATTATGTGACACATTTTTAACATTATGAAACAATTAATTTTAAGAATATTTTTGCTAAATGTGTAATTTTTAGTAATATCGATTTTGTATAAATAGAAGAAATTATCGATAATAAAATTCGGATTTGTATATTTGTCTAAAAGAGAAGCAAGTGTTTTATTCATATATATAAGTCTGACGAAGTCCATTTCGCTTAAGCTTAAGTGACTTCTAACAGTTGGAGTATAGCAATCATTTGATTTGCGCAAAGCATTGCTATATGAAAATTGGACTGTACTGACCAACGGATTTTTTGAACAGAAATTATTTCTCCTCACTGAAAGATTTATTCTTTAGTGCAACCCATTAATGGATTTAACACACAATTTCGAAGAGGATTATAACCGCTACATTTGGTATTAATCCCAATATAAACAAAAAAAAACAATTATAACTACAAATTTTTATTTTCAAATTTTAAACCATTATCTTTTAATATAATCACGGAACTGTGCCCCAATTACCACAAATCAAAGTAAATATCAAGAAAATTTCATGAATCAACATCACATAAAATGAGATAGCAAATCAATAAGAAAATAACATTCCAAAATCCAATTTGGCAAAATACACAAGATAGTTAGTTATCACAAATTAGTAAAAGGTGTATAAAAGCTTAAGAAATAGATCCCTAAGAATGGATAGTTTACTATTAATGGATAAGAAATAGTTTAAAAAGAGCCTAAATTTAAAAGCTGAACATGAACTTACTTTGCGAGGTTGTAATGAATGAATACCTTAAACTGAATTAAATGAAAGAAAAAATGCTCTATAGGATCAGTTTACATAAATACGGATCATTCTACATAGTCTACAGTCGGTATAAATAATAACCGATTAAATTAAGTGAAATTTAACGAGAAATTAATGCAGGTGAAAAACACTTAAGGGCAGGTTTTTGCCAATTGATATATATTATTTTATCCAGTGTGTTAACCAACTTTATTTTGTTATAAAAATAAACAGATTTTTGTTGAAACTTAAACCATCTTTAGACAAACGAAAAACTTCTATCCATAATATAATAGCCGTAAGTCTGTCCTTCTATACGAGCGTAACGGCAATCTTATCTATCCTTTAGTCTATAGATCAAATATAGTTCAATTTGGTATATTGGTAGCGCGCTCGACTGATGATGTATAGATTGAAAGTTCGAAACCTGAATATTGCGAATTTTTTATTTTTTTTTTTTAAATAACATTAAAATTATTGTTTTTTTACACACTTTTATTTTATTCATATTCATACATACATCGTCGTTTTGCGATAATACAGTTTTTAAATTTTTATTTTAAATAACATTAAAATTGTTTTTTTTTATTCATAAATTCATTATTTTCTTTAAATAACTTTAAAATTATTGTGCTTTTTTATTTTATTATTCATGAATGAATTCAATTAAATAAATAATTCATATATAAATAAAACTTATATAAAATTTTGTTTTTGGATACTTAGAATTATCGATAAAATAGTTCTTTAAAGTTAGTTAAAAAGTTAAGTTGTCTTTTGCCATAATTTGTTCAAATTAAAATCATTAAAATCATTTCGATATTTACATTTCGATATTAAGAATAACAACAACTACTATAAATAACATTAAAATTATTGTTTTTTTACACACTTTTATTTTATTCATACATACATTTCGTTTTACGATAGTTCAATTTGATCGATAATGCAGTTTTTAGAGCATTTTATTGCACTGTCATTTCCCGTTTCGTTCAAATTATTATAATTTCGATATTACCAAGAAAATTAATTAGTTTTTTTACGGCAGTGCTAAAAATCATATAATAGTGGTTTCCGATAATTATTTGCCATAAATTCATTCCTGTGAACTAAATTAAGGAAAAACAAAAACTACTATTTGAGTATGTATTTCTCTTGCAATATAACAGCTTTATCATAAAAGATCGTGTGACGTCATTTTGTTTAGTTATGAATGCAATCATTATAGTATGCATTCAGGGGATTTCATTTTTTTATTTTAATTAAGTTACATAATACATATATTTATTATTTTTGTTGATGTTTTATTAATAAAACCTTTTTTATTTTGAATTAGTCACAAGATATGTAATATTTATTATGAAAAATAGATCGAATTTTTTTTAAAGGAATAATAACCTTTTTTTAAAGGAGTTAAGTTTATTAAAAAAGAATAGGGAAAGTACATAATTAAAGGTCTATTTCCTCACTTTTTGACACAACATTTCGTAAAATACTAGCGCTATTATGGCAGGACCAGAACCAGAAAATTGTTCTATAGTACAGCGAACATAACAGCATAGAAAAATATAGATTTTTAACAATTTTTAAAACAATGTAGGTTGAAAACATTTGATATTTTTGGGACAAAAAACAGTTTGTGTTATAATATACATTTTCAAACATTTAATAATTTAAACCGATTTAATAAAATGAACTTTAAGAAACTCAGTACGAAATTTCGTTGTCATTGCCGATGTAGGGGGTTGTGAGAAAGGTTCGGAGCTCAACGCGAATCCTATATTTAATTTTTATTGTTTTGGTTTATTTTTTTTTATAGAACATAAAAATTATTCCTTTTTATTCATAAAAATTCCATTTACGGCATTTAAATTTTTCGATAATGTAGTTTTTCAAAATTATTGCTCTAATTGTCTTTTAGCCGTTTCGTTCAAATTTATATCGTTGCGATATTAATAAGAAAATTAATTATTTATATGACAGATAGTGATCCCGGAGCCCACGGGATACCCCCTAGTTTTAGAATAAACACAAATAAATAAAATTAATCGAGATCAAGGAAAGGATGTTAGCTTTTACAATAATTTTTTGATCACTGCTTCAATGAAAACAATAAAATATCAATAGTCTGTCAAAATTCAATTTTATTTTATTTAAAATTTACCAAAAAATGTTTAAAAATTATTTATTTTAAAAATTCAAAATTTTTCAAAATGATTTCAAAACAAATTGCCGCTCTTATCATAGAAATGGTTGATATTATATCTGATGAAGTATCTAGATGCTGTCAATGCAGAGGAACCACCACTTTTTCTTGTCAACATGAAAATTTGCTCAACTTTGTATTAATTAAATTTGCAATTGGAGTACCAACCTTTATGACTGGATTATTTTTCTTAAAAAATATAGATAAAATATTTAGACAACATAGATAATTGAAAGGTCTATTTAAATTGTATTTATTAGTTCAAGAACAGATGAAAATAGAATAACATTTTTAAAAGTTGTTAATTTGAAATCAAATATAGGCAAGGCCAGAACATTCCGATATTTTGTTGCATGAGAAAGGTATTATATTAAATATACGTTTAAAAAAAAAATTAGCACAATTACTGTTTTTGCTATGTTTGTAAAATAAAACGTTTATCATTGATTTTCAAGCTAATTTTGCTAGCTAGTTCGCTGCCAATTTGTCTTTCCACACACGCTCAATAGAATAATATGGAGTATTCCAATTTTGTCCCGGTTTTTAAAATAGTTCTTTTCATTGATAAATGGAAAGATTAGACCAACTGCATCAAAAACATGAAAAAAAATGTTTGCGGAACGTCAAGTCGGGGGTTTGGTGGGGGTGGGGGTGGGGTCAAAAGATAAACTTTCCAATTTCAATTAATTTCAAATTCCTTAAATTGTTGATTTCTTCAAATAAATGAAGTTGCAACGATAAATTGTTTTGTATCATTCTGTATCTAAATAGCCAGTAAAAATTATGGTGTACGTCTGTGTGTGCGTGACAGTTCTGCATAGGATCTTGATGAAACTTTGGAAAATGATCCAAGTTCACTGAAAATGATCCAAGTTCATAAAAATGAAAGATCTGGATTCATTTTATATTTGGACAAAATGACGGGGGGTCTCCTGAACACCTCTAAGTTTAAATCTTGAATAACTTCTAATCTAGGACTATGATCTATTATTATCTATTATTTTCAATAACTTCTAATTCCCGCTTATGATCTTATGGAAACTTGGTATATAAGGTTTTAAGGTACAATCCTAGTTTATCCCCCCAAATAAATTTACGTTTTTGTTCAGATAAATAGAAAGATTAGGTCTTCTGCATCCTAATTATGAAAAAAAAAATTTGCGGAAATGACGGGGTCAAAAGATGATCAAACTTTCAATTTTACCTTGGTCCCCCCTTTGGTTATTTTTTTAGTTTTTTTTTTTTCTTGTTTTCCTTATTTTTATTTATTATTTATTTATATTTTATCACACACTAAAATTTTAAAATTGAAACTTGTGGTGAATTGTCAATGGGGAAATATGAAAATGCAAATAAAGTTCAATGTGCGAAACTTATAAAAAACTTAACAGTGTATGAAAGGAATGAAGAAAAGCTTTCTCTAAAAAACAAAAAGAAGAAAAATTATTCGTGTAAAATTATTACTGCAACACAAAGCTCTAAAATTGGCAAAGAAATTTGTTTTAGTGTGGCCACTTTTGTTTTTGATGCCAGTAATGTTGTCTTAATGAATACATGTTTTTGAACTGAACGCATGTACACCACAGCTCCAAATGCCTGCTCAGAAGCGTCACAGAATGCATGGATTTGTGTGCTGCCTTCGGCTTTATTAGGTGAAAGAGATCTAGGAACTTAAAGTTTTTCTAGGTGGTTAAGCTCTTGATAAATGGAGATCCACTTTTGCGCAATATTATTTGGAAGTGTATCATCCCAATCCTATTTCATTATCCAAAGCGATTGCAGAATTATTTTTAATTTTTTTTATTGCTGGAGAGATCCAATCAAGCGGATCAAATATTTTAGATGTATCAGATAGTATATTTCGCTTGGTTGGAGAAATATCTGGATTAACAAGTACCTTGAATAAAAAAATATCATTTCCAGGATGCCAATATAAGCCGAATGTTTTTACAGTTTCCGTTTCTTGTATGAGTTTCGGATCAATTTTGTTTTCTTCAACTGGAATTGTTTTTAGAAGATCCATTGAATTTGATTGCCATTTTCTAAAATTAAAACCTCCATTTCTCATTACTGTAGTAATTTTATATTGGATTCCTTCTGCTCCTTCTGCAGTATCCGCTCCAGAAAGAATGTCGTCCACATAGAAATCACAATTTATTCGCTCAGCTACCTCTGGAAATTCTATAACATTGTTTTTTGCTATTTGTTTTATTGTTCTAATAGCTAAATATGGAGCACTCAACGGACCATAGGTAACCGTGTTTAGCTTATAGTGACTTACTTGGTCTGTTGTAGTGTTTTGCCAGAGAATACGGATAGTTTATATCAGGTTCATCGATTAGAATTTGCCAATACATCTTCTCGATATCGGTAGTATATGCAATCTTGTACATTCTGAAGCAAATCACGATAGTTATCAGATCGTTTTGAATTTTGGGACCTGTTAGCAGTAAATCATTTAATGAACTACCTGAAGTGGTTTTACACGAACCGTCAATTACTACACGTAGTTTTGTGGAAGTACTATCTTCTTTAAATACGGCATGGTGCGGTAAATAAAATGTATTTGAATCTGGTAGTAGTCCAATTTCATCTATAGGGATGACTTCCATATGTTTAAGCTGAATGTATTCTTCCATGAATTTTTTATAATCTTCATGCAAAAAGCCGATTTTTTGCTTGTGTTAAAGAGCTTCCCAGCTTAGCGTCTGTTGTTTTAAATGGAAGTTTAGCAATGTATTTGCCTTCCTGACTTTTTCTGTGAGTATCATTATAGAATTTCTTGCACTGTAATTCTTCCGTTGATTGATGTGAAAATGTTGGCAATTCTTTTACTTCCCAAAATTGTTTCATCGTATCATATATTTTATTGTCAATAGATGTTGATTGCGTATATGTATGATATGATTGTAATTCTATATGTTTTGATTCAGCAGATTTTTGTTTTCCTAAAATTATCCATCCCAATTTCGTATTTTGAGCGGTTGGTAAACCATCAGCATCAATTTGTTCCGTGTTTAACATTTCAAAAAAGAAATATGTTCCAATTAGAATATGAATACAACTAGGTGTACTGAACGTTGGCTCAGGTAACTGTAGACCATTTATGTGATTCTAATTCGAAATGTTGATGCTAGTGGCCGGTAAATAAGAGGAAAGCTGGTAGTCAAATAATGTCTTTATAATAATGTATGCTTTAAGGCCCAGTCGTTGAACACAAGAGTCAGTAACGAAAGAGGATTGCGATCCTGAATTCAAGAGAGCCCGAACGCGTTGTAGCTTTCCCAAAGTATTACGAGCATATATCAGTGCTGTTGGAAGAACTGACTGATGTGGTATTTGCTCATCCTGGGCGAAATAACTGTTGGTTTCATCCACGTTTTTAAATGCAGTGTTTGAGTTATGCATCTGTTGAGTGGGTTGTTGATTTGTTGATGTATGTTGTGTGTTGAGTGTTGACTCAACAGCTGTTAAGTTTGTGTTTATTATGTTTGTAATTATTATGTTGAGATGTTGATGGACGATTATATTGTGTTGATGGTATGTGCCTTTGTTCCGAAGGATGTCTAAAGTGTGTTTTAGATACGGTTTGATTTGAATTCAGGTGTAGAAGAGAGTGATGTTTTTTCTGTCATATTAGACAAGAAGACCTCATCATCTCAATTTGCACTAGAATGATTTGTTGTATGAAGCAAACACAGTGGCGTAGCTAGCATGGGTGGCACCCGGGGCGGATATTGTGGTGTCACCCCAAAAATAAAAACTGTCAATAATAATAAAAAGCCGATAAACGTAATTTATAATTTTTTTTAATTAATACAAATGAGCATTATTATTATAAGCCCGCAAGTAATTTTTAACTAATTTTAATTTGCTGAAACTCCTCTCACACGAAGCCACTAATACGCAAATAGTCATAAATAACTTTAGTGCGACCGTAAGATTCGAAAGAAATTCTAAAAAATCCCATTCTACGATGAATTTCAAAAAGTCTAGGTACACCCAGTTAGAAACTGTAACATTGGCCGCTTTTAAATGCCTCCTCACCCTTTGTATCTCTATGAGGAGTTCTGTTGCCAATACCGCATCATAAAAACCAGTAAATTTTGATACCTATAATTTTAACTCTTCACTGTTCGCCAAAAGCTAAGTGTTTTTCTGCACAACCTCGAACAATGAAGCTAAATCTTGAACTGACTTCAGTCTAGTTCGGAGTTCAACACTGTATCGGTCAAGACATTCCAACATGTCCTTTTTAAGTTGAGCTCTCAGTGTCAGTCCAACATCAGGTGCAAACTCACCACCCGTTCGTTTATTGCGTTTTTATGACGAATTCGGCTTTCCATTGGAATGTCATAGTCCTCCGATTTTTTCGCAGCAAGATCTATTGCCTCTTCTACAATGAGACTTCGTTATGAATTGACTCTATTTTTGTAGCTAATTGATCAATATTCAAGCCCGTGCTTTGCAATCCAATCTGAGCACAGATATTATTTCTCTTAGAATATCATTCCAAAACAAAAGATAGCAAAGAAACGAAAAATAACATGCTGCATTGATAAGGTTCTGTGCAGCGCCTCTAGTGTCTACATTTTCTTGTTGTACACTTAACTTCTCAATTTCAGCCACAATCCCATCAAAATTTTCGGCCAATACTTTTACTGCAGCATAATGAGCACTCCAATGCGCTGTTAAGAGTATTTTAACAGTTGCTTTGTTGTGTTTAGCAAGTACTTCCCAGCGGCTAGTCGAAGCAGAAAAACATGTAAAAATGGCTTCCACTGACGAGTGTTGGCCGTATAAATTAATTGAATGATCTTTGCAGCCCACAAAAATTGCTTTGTTACTTTTTGCTTTAATAATAGCTTGCACTTCTCCATGTATACTACTCATAACAGCTGCATTATCATAACCTTTGGGAGTAACAATTCATAACATCTATACCATCATTTTCAAGACTGAAAATCATTTACACTGAAAAAAACATGTCCTATTTCCAATCGAAATGCAGTTGTCTCAACCTCACCGTGCGGGCAGATATGGCGAATCGAAATACGAGATTGATTCAACAACCGTATACAATGATAAGCCGATGAAGTTGAGACAATCACATGAAATATTTATGTGAAAATAAAATATAGTTCAATTAATCTCAAATACTTAAATTTTAAAATGAAAAATTCATGATATAAGGCCAAAGAAATATGTTTTTATGGAAATAGTTATTAACTTTATTCAACTACTGTTATATTGGATAGCACTTTATATTTTAATTACACCTCATTCTGTTATCAGGAAAATGTTACTGAGTACTGAGTAGTCATCCCAATCACGGTGAAATTGTTTGTAAATATCTTTTCTTTGCATGAATAATAAACTGCCATCTTCGAGATGAGGTTATCATTACTTCAATTTTTTTTCAGTGTAAGAATTTAAGCGATGAATTAAATCAGCGGCTTTTTTCCATGTAAAGGAAAAAATCCAAGGAATACTTCCTTGATTTCCACTTTACTACCATCAATTTTCACATAACGAATCACTTCTGACATTTGATCAATATGTGAAATGTCAGGTGTGCTATCAAACATAATTCCAAAATATTTAACCGATTTAATTTCGTTGACAAGCTTAAAATTTACGTGGATCGCTAAAACATTTATGAACATTTATGTATATCTGGTGACAAATATGATACTTTTGGTGACTTACCATGCTCCAAATTCAAAATGTGTTCTTTTAACACTACATCATACTTTGACAATAGTTTGGTTAGTTCTAAGAAATTGCCTTTATTTGAAGAACTTTGTCCTTCATCATGTCCATGAAATGCTGGGTTTTGTTTAGATAAAAACAAAGTTATATCCAATAATCTTGATAAAAGATGTTTCCACTTCTGTTTTTTATTATATATTAATTGCAAGGCTGCGTCTCGTATCGTTTTGTGAATTTTTAACCTCATTTCCAAAGTTTTCCACTTTTCAAAATTCTCCAGATGTTCATTTGAAGTTTCATGGTCGGCCACTTTGGGATTTAGTTTCCACCGCTTCTGATATCCAGTAGTATATGTTGATTTTGTATTATTATTATTGGTGACAGCAAATACACGACAACAGAAGCAATACAGGACGCAAGTTATTATTTACAGGAGAATAAACAATCCATGGCCGTAGAATTTTTTCACCATTATTCATCATTTTATAAAACCATTCTTTAGAAAGATGGCGAACATCACCTTTTATGTCTAACCCGTGTCTAGATACAGTAACAAACGACCCTTCTCTATTTTAAAATGTTCACTTTCTTTTTTTATGATTTCAATGCGAACATTACCAAAGACGAGTATATTCCAATGTGATACATCTCTTAAGTCCTGAAGTGATTCACCCATGCAAATATTGTCTTCGATAGTAGAAGCATTAGCGGCATTATCACTGTCATTTTCATTATTCCTTTCAAATTCGTCATCATAGGTTATCATTATTAATTCTGTATTGTTGTTGTTACTTTCCGAAGATGAGCCAATATTCTCTGAAACATTCGTTGCATCAACGTGATAATCAGTTTCTTTTGATGAACCTTGGATATCATCGGGTTTTGTAACATATTTATAGATTTGGTCTTTCTCTGCTGGAACCAACTTTTTCTTTAAAAAGTATGAACTCCTCGTGGCATATTTATTTTTGGGATATTTGCTAAACGAAATCTAAAAAAATATTTTTAATTATAGTAGGTATCGTAATATAGTAGGTAAGTAGTATAGTAATATAGTAGGTAATATAGTATAGTAATTATAGTAGGTATCAGCAAAGCATTAATTCTAAATATATTTGTAGGATACATAATAGGTACATAGTTCATAATAAGTACACTGTGTTAACGACTAAATATATCGCCAAGAAAATTAATTTATTTAAATTTCCTTGTAACAACTTATATTAAATAATATTTGATAAAATGGTATATACAAATCATAGCCTAATATTATAAGGAACTATTTAAAAAAATATAAGTATGAAATCCTAAAAGATATTTTATATAAAGAATTGAAACCAAAATTAAATATCCAATTAGAATCATGCTCAATAATTTACAAAATCAAATGTGATTTTTGTGAAAAATTTTACATCGGGAAAACCGGAAAATGTTTTAAAGACTGATTTAAGGAATACCTTCCTAAGAAGAAAAATAAACAAAACTTAAATTTTATTTTTGCAAACCATTTACATAGTTAATAACAATAGCTACACCACTTTTAACAAAAATTTTAAGGCTTTACGTTTATGTAGCCAAGGATCTCTAAAAGAATCACTTGATGAGTTTGAAATTTACAAGGGATTTAAAACCCAACAAAATGTAATTTTTAATGATAAACTTTCATTTATTTCAAATATGTAAATATATAAAACTGAAAACAAACAGTATGAGTATGTATCAACCTACAAAAATTTGCAAAACTGCAGTAATTGCATAACTGCCATTTTATTCCACAGTAATTATTTTTGTGTCCATTGAAAAACGATCTATTTCAATTTATTCTTTGAGTTTCAAGATAAAGGAAAAAAAAATTATTTTGAGATCATTTAAAAACACGGTAATTTGATTGTTTGTTAGTTTCCTTAGGTGTTTGCAATTAATTTGTTTGAAATGTAAAACATATATTAGGTATTAAGGTTAAGCGGATATTTTAGAAATAATTTTGGAATGGAGACATTGTAACTCAAGGGTGCCACCCTATCGACAAAGGGTGCCACATTATCGACGTAAACCACTTTTCCTATACATTATTCAGCATATGTGTTTTCAGACCTGGTCATTAAATAATCATGCTTGCATACTAAATAATATATCGTAAAAAGCGGTCAATACGGTATCTATAGAAATATTCAAAGCTATTGAGTAATTGTGGTGATGGAATTCAATGCTCAACATGTTGATTCGATTAATATTGTTAAAATTTTATTTCACGTAATAACTCAAAAATTTTAAAAAGTAGAATAGATTCTTTTTGAACCAATAACACATTTATAGGACACATTTATAAGTTATCATAATTTATAAATTAAAATTATATGGATAACCTGGTTAAAATGGTTTCTAAGTGATTTATCGTTGAAAACATGTGATGGTTTGTTTAAGTTTTTTACGTTCGGGTGTCACCCCAAAACGGTTTCGAAGTGATTTATCGTTGAAAACATGTGATGGTTTGTTTAAGTTTTGTACGTTCGGGTGTCACCCCAAAACGGTTTCGAAGTGATTTATCATTGAAAACATTGTGATGGTTTGTTTAAGTTGTTTACGTTCGGGTGTCACCCCAAAACGGTTTCGAAGTGATTTATCGTTGAAAACATTGTGATGGTTTGTTTAAGTTTTTTACGTTCGGGTGTCACCCCAAAACGGTTTCGAAGTGATTTATCATTGAAAACATTGTGATGGTTTGTTTAAGTTTTTTACGTTCGGGTGTCACCCCAAAACGGTTTCGAAGTGATTTATCATTGAAAACATTGTGATGGTTTGTTTAAGTTGTTTGCGTTCGGGTGTCACCCCAAAACGGTTTCGAAGTGATTTATCGTTGAAAACATTGTGATGGTTTGTTTAAGTTTTTTACGTTCGGGTGTCACCCCAAAACGGGTGACACCCGGGGCGGACCGCCCCCCCGCCCCCCCCTAGCTACGCCTCTGAGCAAACAATTGTAGCTAACTCCATACTGATTTACTAAATTTCTCCTTGTGTTAATGTCAAAGTTCTTAAATGTTGGAAAATTGAATAAATAGTGACCTTCATCACAAGCAGTATACTGAATGGCATCATTCAATGGTTTTGCAAAAGGAACTCTTGTTATGGGCTTAGTTGGAGGTTGAATTCTTTTGCTTGAAGACTCGCAGCTTAGTCCAGGAATATTAGGGGTTTCACCTCGGAATGAGAGAAAGTCAGCTATAAACTTGTATAAACCTTTATTTTGGCACCCTAAATCTTGTCTCAAAACCTACTTATCGTAGGGTGTCCGCGACTACAGAAATTCCAAGGTCAAAGGTCAAAAAATCGATTTCTTACACATTTATGTCAATTATCTCGTTTCCTATGGGCTTTATGCTATTTGTATGTATTATAAATATTGTAGAGGATTAAATTCTCTACAACTTTTGTTTAAACATTTTGTTATATATTGAACCATTTTCGAGATAAAGGACAGAGCGCGCGCAGTGTTTAACTATTTAGAGTATCATTCGAGGTCAACCTGAAGTCCCGATTCAAAAAATGCTATATAAAGTTTATAAATTATTGATAAATATATAATTCTAAATAATTTGCATTTTTTATTAACTATTACGTTATAATTAATATTTTTTTTCAATAATTCAGTATCTATTCATTTATTAACACTTAACTACTCGTGTAATTATAAAGTTATTAAGGGAAATACTTTAATTATTTTTTAATTCTAATCTGGTTTATACTAATTTCTTCCTAACTAAATGAAAAAAATTAAATTTTAATTTAATGTTTTTATTGAAAAATACCATTCCATACATTGATGAACGTTGAAATTTAAAAAATTGAATAATAATAATAAGAACTACAAATTCTAATTTCAATTTTCTTCTTCATCATTGTCTTCCAGTCGCTGTAAAATTTCAAATTCCTCTGTGTTCTTGTCTTCAACATCATTTGTCTGTTCTTCCAGGATTTCGGGATCAAAAGTACCGTCTTCATTGATATCACTCTGATATGGTGAAGCATTAAGACAAGCTTGCACATTATACTGGCCGCAAGCTAAAGAGCACTGCAACCCTGCTTTCCTACACCCACACCGATTATAGATTGCCAACAAGGTTCGCACTTCATTCTTAAATAATGATTGAACCGGTCAGTTTTCTTCTTCAAGCAATTTCACCCAAATTCGGAAGTTTCTCGAGTGTTTTTACAAAAGTTTTTTTTCCTTTTCTAAAGAGCGCAGAAGTCGTGTTACAACCACTTATTGCGTGCAGATACAAAATGTGTTTTTTAGAACGAGGATATTTATCAAAATTTTTGGAAGAGTATATTTCAGTTTTTACATTTCCTTTGCCAACTTTTTTAAAGAAAATTTCTTGTTGATGAGATATGGTACGCTCAATTATAATGACAACTAAATCTATATCTTCTCTTACTATAAAAGCAGTTTTTTGACGTTTAGATTCATCAATAGCTGTTTCAAAAATCAATAATCTCAATAACTCTAAATAGTTAAACACTGCGCGCGCTCTGCCCTCTATCTCGAAAATGGTTCAATATATAAAAAAATGTTTAAACAAAAGTTGTAGAGAATTTATTCCTCTACAATATTTATAATACATACAAATAGCATAGAGCCCATAGGAAACGAGATAATTGCAATAAATGTGTAAAAAATGGATTTTTTGACCTTTGACCTTGGAATTTCTGTAGTCGCGGACACCCTACGATAAGTAGGTTTTGAGACAAGATTTAGGGTGCCAAAATAAAAGTTTATACAAATTTATAGCTGACTATCTCTCATTCCGAGATACTTGCCCTTATTTGACTAATTTTCCTGGACTAGCTCTTTAATGCATGGCACCGAGTATTTAAATATTGCGAAAATTCTTTAATTGTAGGATACTCTTCATTTACAATTCTACTTGACCATAATTGTTTTGAATCCACATCAATTTTGTTAAAGAGTGTAAGGATCAGCCATGGATCTCTGTTTTCTGCTGAGGTTCCTATAGCTCATAAGCCTCTTAAGCCGAAGTTTTATTTGTTTTTCGCAGTTCTTTTACATTTGGCCCAGAAACTGGTCGTTGTTCTATAAATGATTTGATAAGCGAGGTTATAATAATTTCTTTTATCGTACCGCTCAACGAATTTCTCCCATGCCTTTTTATAATATGCTTCGGTTACACTAATGTGACGCACTAGCGCTGCAGCTTCATCTTTTAAGAGACCTTTCAATAACTGAAATTTATGAACGGTGGATAACGATTCGTTTTTATGTACGCTTTTAATGTAGAGTTCATGAAATGAAGGCCAATGTTTATAATTACCGCAAAATGGTTCGATATTTATGTTCAGAAGCTTCACGTTTTCATGCGCGTTTCGATCAATGCCGAATCGATAGAAGAATCTTTGTTGAGCCACAAAGTCACCCAACGTATCATTCAAGCTCATCAATTGAGGATCCGGCTTTGATCGACGCTTTTTCAACTCTTTAGATAACGTTGCTCGAATTCTATAATATACATTTTAAACATTGTGAGCACTGATTGATTGATTGATTGTTTGATTTTGATGACCGTTTAATTGTTCATCTACAATTTTAAATTCTTGCCAGAACTCTTCTAATTTTTCCAACCTTGGTTCAATTTCTTCGTATTATGATCAATTGAATCGCAAAATATTTTCATAGCTGAAACTGATTTAAAAATTCTTTCGTTTTATTCATTTTTCCTCCATATTGTACGCTTAGCACTGCACAAATTTACTTAAAGGTATAAAATTTTAATACAGTTATGCAATTTACCGTGTACACTAAATGAATTTTTCACTACTTGTCTATTGTTCAGTAAAATTGTATGCCAAATAAAAAATCAATTACAAACGTGATTCAAATCTTAACGGCAGAAGCTTTCAATTTTATTTAAAAATTTAAAAAAAATTTTTTATTGATTTTTTTACAAAGTGCTACACTAGTATTTAGTTGCGGGACAACCTTTCTCATCCATAGTCATAAATGTCATATACATTGAACTGATTAGGTTCTGGTAAGACTCTCTAATCCAGCCTGGGGAGTTTGATACGATTCATTTCTGATCAGATTGCTATTCATTTGCATAGAATTTTTTTTCTATTAAAAAAATCAGTCAACTTGTTTTTTTAAACACTTCTTGATTATAGCGGTTAAAAATAATTACACTTTCCATCAATTTTGTTAGGCAAAGACAAAACGATCTTTAATATATATTTCCAGTAGGCAGTAACCAACTTTAATGTGGAAGTAAAAAACTTTCAAAACTAAAATGTCACATTCAAGTTACATTGAACATGAGCCTAAACTACCCAACTGGGTCAGGAAACCTCAATAAGTGTTCGTAAAATGCCTTAACTAAGTACATTATCTAGACGATATCGTGTAGTGATATTGATGGACCATACATATAGATTATAGATACAAGAACATATACTATACTGTAGAATAACAACTAGATTAACCAAACATACAGCAAGTAATTGTTGACATAATTAATTTCCACTAACCACTGGTACTCCTCACTATAAAAAACTATAATGCTACATACTTTGTTTATGTTATATTACACAAAAACTGAAAAAATTACAATAAAATCATTTTGTTTTTTATTTCTTAAAAATTATTAACGGTGCCGAAATCATCGATTCAATAAGTTCATCAAAATTTGGTGCATCGTAACATTCGTTTTGATCAATTTCCTTGTATAGCGGTGTTGAGACACAATTATGTTTGAAGAATTCACAATAATTGGAAAAGAATTTTAGTTCATCCTTACGAGATGCACAAACTGGAGCAAATTCAACTTCGCAGATTTTAGTGCAATCTTTTATAACATATTTGCTGTCGACACTTAATAATAAGACAACCGTGCAAACTGGAAATATAAAAAAAATGTTTTGTTAAAAAATATATTTAACTCACGAGAAACATTCAACATTTAGAATTCCACTTTTGACATTTAAATCAACTATCAATAGCCTCTGGCTTAATCTAAACAATATTTTTCACTTTAAAACTATCTAAAACTTACTGTAACTAATAATTAAAACCATGCTTAAGAATTTCATGTTTTCGTTTAAGAAATATTACTTAACTGTTCCAATTTCGTTTACCACACGAATAATACTTACATTTTATACTTGATAACAAAAAAAATTACAATTGTTTAAAGTTTTATGTAAAATAATAACTTTATACTATGAACAAATGAATCAATAACTTTAATCTTGATCAAGATAAAAAAAAATTAATCATCCGAAGCAAAATGATACTAAATTCTTGAAATAAAAGAAAATTGTTTGCTATATGTGTGTTGTCATAGGTGTTTCCGAGTGACACAACAGTACAAAATATATCGACAAAACAATTTGTTTTAGGTAGATTTCATATAAAAATCTACCTATTGCAATGGGCTTCATCTCGGAATTTCGGAAAAATTTTTGTGCCAAACGACTATATATGATAAGCGGAGACAAAAAAACAAAAAAAAAAAAAAATTTATATATATATATATATATATATATATATATATATATATATATATATATATATATATATATATATATATATATATATATATATATATATATATATATATATATATATATATATATATATATATATATATATATATATATATATATATAACAATATGAGATATAACGAAAACGGCCGGCACTCTCACGGTCGCATTTGTTGAGGTAGATCAAAAAAATTTTCTGTACTTGTGTGTTTTAATAATATCTTGGACAAGTTCGTGAATCAGCAAAATCCGACACGTGGTTAAGAAACTAGAGGCTTTTTTCTGAAAAAAATTGATTTTTTAAAACCGTTATAACGGCCGTTTGGATACTAATATTTCAAAAAATTTAACAAATTTATAATCTTTGGAATTTTTTTTATCAATTTGTTTTAAAAAAAGACCTCTGCAGTTTGCAGTTAGAGGTTCCTGAGTGAGCGGCTCCAACAAAAAAGTTTGCAAAAAAAAATTTTTTTTTGAAACAACCGGCACTCTCACGGTCGCATCTATAAGGCCAGATCAAAAAACCTTTTTTAAACATGTGCGTTTTATTAATATCTTGGACAAGTTCGAAAATCAGCCCAATCCAACATATGGTTAAGAAACTAGAAGCTTTATACTAGAAAAAAACTCTGTTTTTTAGATCCGTTATAACGGCCGTTTGGATTCTAATATTTTTAAAAACTTCATAAATTTAGAATCTTTGAAACCTTTTTAATCAGTTTCTTTCAAAAAAAAGACCTCTGCGGTTGGAGCTTTCTGAGTGAGCGGCTCCAACAAAAAAGCTTGTAAAACACAAAATGCGTTTGAATCAACCGGCGCTCTCACGGTTGCATTTGTAGAGCCAGACCAAAAAACCTTTCTGAAAAATGTGTGTTTTATTGATATCTTGGACAAATTCGCAAATCAGAAAAATCTGACACATGGTTAAGGAACTATAGGCTTTATACTAGAAAAAAAAGTGGTTTTTTTAATCCGTTATAACGGCCGTTTGGATACTAATATTTTTAAAATCTTCATAAATTTAGAATCTGTAAAAACATTTTAATCCATTTCTTATATATATAAACCTCTGCAGTTAAAGGTTTTTGACTTGTTGGCTTCAACAAAAAAGTTTGCAGCAATCCCCAACTACAATTTCCAAAAACCTTATAACAGTCAATGTCAACCTTATAACAGTCAAAAAAATAAAAGATTTGAATAGAAAAAAACTATTTTTTTTCTTAGAAATAAACTATTTTGATATTTTGCAGTAATTGCACGACATATGATATAGAGTAGGTTTGTTTCATAAATTGTCACACACATGTTTTGTGGTAGATTTGATATTTGTTTGTTGCAAAATTGGATAGATATAATTTTGCTTGTAGGTAGCTAATTTTCTTTTTAAAATTTGTTCGATATCTGTTTGAAATTAGTTTGTTTTGTTTAAACTAATCTGATACATAAGATTCTACTGGCACACAAAACTGTCTGATCTCGAAATCTACCTATTTCTAGCGGATATACGTGCCGCTTGGACTTTTTATTATTACTTTGGTTTTGCTTAGTAGTACTTAGTATTTTAGTAGTACAAACTAAACAAATGGAAAATGTCAGAGAGTCAAACGGTATTTAACCGTTTATCTGGTTTTTACAAAAACGTAGTTTGGAAAATCCAATATACAATGGTAATATGCGGATGAGGGTAAATTCTCAATTTTGAAAAATGATCAGCATGGCTAGCGAGAAAAACAATGTTACTATGAGTATTAGGATGGCCTATAATGATTACAATTAAAGAGAAAATGTTTTAAGGTCTCGAAATAGGTTAAGAAAAAGTTCAAGGGATTTGATTGAGTTTTGGTATATTGTAACAATCATGATTTACATGTTTGAATCAATGTGAAATATAGAAGAACTAAAACTTTGGGCACTTCACAAGGTTGCATTTCAAAATTTAGATGATATTCCAATGGTTAGCATGAATTTTTAAGTTAATTATTCGAATACTAAACCTACTGAGGATACCTCGCTAAAAAACGCGTTATTGTCATATCTCATGAGTATGCAAAATGACATATTTTCAGTACGCTAAAAATGTGATCTTAAAACGATTTATGATTGAATTTGCCTGACAAAATAATTCAGAAATGCATAACGTATAAAAATTTTACACTGTATATACGCTGAAAAGAGGAAGAGTGTGTGTGCAGGGATTGGACAAATATTTTTCACATCAACAAAATACTTCCATTAACTCATAAAAGTTACCCAAAACCATATTTAAATGCAAAATTATTGTTGAGAAACAATAATTTCCAAATTGACTCTAGTCCTCTATTCTATTTTTGTTTCTTGGAATCCGATCATGATATATTAGGCTATTAGATTTCGTGTGATGATTACCACATATTTTTTACTTCGTGAGGCGCATTTTTCTCGATTCGGCCGCTTTTTCATTCGGCAAGGTCAGAAAAATGCCGATTGCCAGGGCTCTTGTAAATTTTTTTTTAGCTATGGGGGTTGAAAATTTGTTTTAGAACACGAGGGTAACATTGTGCAACAAAAATTTGTCTGCTTTTGTCTAGTCCAACAGCCCAAACATACCAAAATGTCTGTTATAGCAAAAACATTTTGGTCGGACAAGCTTACCCTCGTGTTCCAAAGCAAATTTCTAGCCCGCACAGCTAAAAAAAAATGTGGTAGCAAATTTACAAGATCGCGGGCAATCAGCATTTTTCTTAGTTTGCCGAACGAAAAAGCGAACAATTTGAGGAAAATGGCAGAACAAAAATTTTCGGACTCGTCAAGGACTAGCGCCTCACGAAGTATAAAATATGTGGTAATCATCACATGAAATCGGCGTGGGCGCAGGGATTATACGTCATATTTTGTGGTGTAATACGATTTGTTACTTGATTGTTAATTTTTTGTAAGAAAAATTAAGAAAAACATTTTTTTTTCAATGAAATGAAAAAGAAATGAAAAAGTAATGAAAATATTACTAAAATTACTGAATAAGTAATGAAAAAATAATGAAAAAGTAATGAAAAGCAATAAAAAAGTAATGAAAACGTAATTAAAAAGTAATGAATTTAGTTTTAATCCTTTTTCGTTACGAAAAATTAATAAAAAAGTAATGAAAAAATAATGACTAGTAATGAAAAAGTAATGAAAATAAATGAAAAAGTAACGAAGAAGTAATAAAAAAGTAATCAAAAAAGTAATTAAAAGTAATGGAAAAGTTAAGAAAAGTAATGAAAAAGTTACTAGAGCACTAATACTAAGTTTATATCGATAAACAGCAAAATAACAAATAACTATCTGTCATAGTAAAAATGTATTATTATATCCGTTTACATCGTAATAGTTTAAAAGCTATATTCTATTATTCTATTATTCTACCATGGTGTAAACTTAGTATCAATAAGTAATGAAAAAGCAAAAATAATAATTTTTCAGTACTTTTTAATTACTTTTCATTACTTTTTTATTACTTTTCATTTGTTTTTCATTACTTTTGATTACTTTTTCAGTAATGCAAAAGTGAATAAATATTAATGAAACAGTAATCAAAAAGTAATAAAAAAGTAATGAAAAAGTAATGAAAGAGAAATGGAATAGTATTGAAAAAGTAATAAAAAAGTAATGAAGTAATGCTACAATAGATTAAAACTGTTTTTCGTTGGTGAAAATTTGTTCACCAGGCGGGATAGCGTCGAGTTCACGAACGTAAAACGTTTAAATCTCGCGTAGGAAATGTAATTATTTCTACGATATAAATTATTAAATAAGAAATCGACAAAATAACATTCAACTGGTTGTTTTATTTTAAAAACCTTCTAAAATTACATGAAAATACCATAACAACTAAAATTTGTTATTTAGTGGAAAGAAGCATTTGTTCTGTGATAGCATATGAAAAGTCTATTTTCATCACGCTTAATGCCCTGTAAAAATGGGTGGTAATTATATAGAATTCTTCCGTCACTTCCGATGACCTTGAAAATTGAGTATGTTGTACAGATTTTTATACTGAGCAATAATATACATATATATATAGGGCGCGGAAAACATTACTTTAGGAGCTATTTATAAAAAAAAAAATTTTTAGTTTTAATTATTTATTTAAGTATAAAGATATATTATTTATGATATATTATTTTATGTTTCACTCGCTTCTGCGACCCTGCAGATCTTCGACCAATAGCACCCCCCCCCCCTCTCCCCTCTCCCCCAGCACCTATCCCTTCATCTGATAGATTATTGTTTTGTTTTGTCGGTCAAATATTTTAAGATATAATATTTTATGATATATTATTTTATTTTTCACTCGCTTCTGCGACCCTGCAGACCTTCGATCAATAGCATCCCCCCCCCCCGCCACCCCCTCTTCCCCCGCACCCATTCCTTCATCTGATAGATTATTGTTTCATCGATTATTGTATGGTTGGGTGCGGGGGAAGAGGAGGAGGAGGGGTGGAGGGGGGGGGGGGGGGGTGCTATTGATCGAAGGTCTGCAGGGTCGCAGAAGCGAGTGAAATATAAAATAATATATCATAAAATATTAGAATCTTAAAATATTTCACCGACAAAACAAAACAATAATCTATCAGATGATTGATATTTTCAACATAAAAAAAGTCTATCTACTAATGTTTTCCGCGCCCTATATAAATACATATTGTTGTTCAGCATAAAAAGCTGCACAACATACTCCTTTTTCAAGGTCATCGGGAGTGACGGAAGAATTCTATATATTTACCAAATGGGTTCTTTTTCCACTAGTGTATAAAAAAAATAACTAATAGTAGTTGCTATGGTATTAAAAAATAATCTATGGAAAAATTAATCTAAATATCTATGGAAAAAATAATCTGAAAAAAAACTTGAAGTAATGACAACCTCATCTCGAAGTTGGCAGTTTATTATTCAAACAAAAAAAAAATATTTGCAAACAATTTCACCGTGATTGAACTACATGAAAACATTTTCCTGACAACAACAACCTTTATTGAAAATATAAAGTGTTACATCCAATATAACAGTAGTTGAATAAAGTTAATAACTATTTCCATCAAAAACAATTTTTTTGGCCTTATAACATAACACGAATTTTTCATTTTAAAATTCAAGTGTTTGAGATTAATTGAACAATATTTTATTTTCACATAAATATTACGTGTGATTGACTCAACTACATCGTTCTATAATTTTACAGCAGCTAGAAAAAATCTATCACAGAAAAAATTGCATTTCCTACGCGAGATAAAAACGTTTTTCGTTCGTAAACATGTCTCACTCGACGTTAGCGCGTCTCGTGAACAAATGTTTACTCACAAAAAAAAACAATGCTAGACCAGGGTAGTTGCAAAAAGTTGGTATGCCTTCTGTTCGTTGAAATCTCTACTTTCCGATGGTGAAAAAAAATATATTACTATAGTAAATCTTCTCAGAAAATTTTTTGTTCCTTAAATGTTTTTCTATAACTTATAATAAAACAAAAAACAAAAATAATTTGTTTTGTTGCAAATTTTTGCGAAAAATTGCGAAAAAATGTCTAAAAATCGATATTTTTCAATTGAATTTAGTTATTTGCAAATAATTGTTTATAACATGATTGACCACTCTATCTTGTAGCTGAAACCTCAACAAAAAAAATTAGTTTCAGAACGTTTCATTCGGCCAAATAGTTTTTGCACAATTCCATTTTGCACTTAATGCCTTAAAAAAAGTTGTTAACTTTGGGCAGGCCGCAAGGTCTGAGTTTTTATCCGATCGCGATTTGCTTGATGGGAATTGAAAGGGTGTAGTGTCAGCTTTAAATAACATTTATGTTGCTTATACCCATATTCAATATTAACAACAACTACAGTGGTTCAAAAAACTGCGAAAATTCCTTAGTTGCAAAATTAAATTTCTCAACGAATTTCCAACTTAACGAGATGCGTATTTCGAAAATGTCTGACCTGTTACCGACAACAACACGTACAATCCGTAATTCTATTGGCCTATTTTTATTTTTATCTTATACAAACAATTTTTTTTTTCACGAAATTTGGTGAAAACTTACCTTTTTATATCTCAAATACGCTGTAATTTATTTGATTTGAAATATTTATTTTTTCACCTTATTTTGAATTAATATCGAAAAAGAACCCTAATTTTCAATCGAAAATTCAATTCATTTTTTGCATTTTCTGAGAAGATTTACTATAGTAATATATTTTTTTTTCACCATTGGAAAGTAGAAATTTCAACAAATAGAAAGCATACCTACTTTTTGAAAAAAGCTGATATTTTGACGGGTGAATTTTCGATTGCAAATTAGGGTGCTTTTTCGATATTAATTCAGAATAAGGTGAAATAAAAAATATTTCAAATCAAATAAATTACAGCGTATTTGGGACATAAAAAGGTAAGTTTTCACCAAATTTCGTAAAAAAAAAAAGTTTTTTGTAAACAATAAAAATAAAAAACCAAAAACTTGGTTTTTTGAATTTTTCACATAAATTTAGAGGTTATGTGAAAAAAGTGTCGATACAAAAGTTTTAGATCTTTTTATTACCTACAACTTTGCTCTTCAACTTTTTTCCATAAGACTTTTAGTTTTGCCGGCAATCGAGATAAACCGTTTTTTACCCTTAAAAACTCACCCCTTCCCATTCCCGACCTCAGATCGCCCGTAAATTATTTTTCCTTTCATTTTTATAATATTCTCCTCCTTTTCTAATAGGTTTCATCCTACTATTATTGTTTTTGTTTTAAAAAATTATCGACCCTGGTCTATGTTGTCATCCCTTGTAGGAAAATATACTATTTTTCACATGTGTTTAGGCCTTCATGAAAATAGACTAGATAGAAAAAGTTTTTTCACTGTGCATGCAGGCTCAGATAGTAATTGTAATTCTTTTTATAACAAAATTTTTTTTAGCTGGGAAATACATAAAGAGAACCTTTTCTGATGAGTTTTAAAAATATTGACCGCACACTTTCACTCCAATAAAAGTTTTTCCTCTTTTTTGTAATGCTCAATCTGGTCACCCTACTTCAATCGTTCCAAAATCTGCTAAAAGCTCAGTCATTTTGCAGCAACACCTTAGCGCGGCCGCGCTATAGGGCAAAGATGAATTGTATTTTAAATTTTTTTTAAAAAATAGTCCTATCCTTACTCTAAAAAATTTCAAATTTACAAAGGAGTAAAGTATTACAAAGGAGTAGTATTTGTCGTTTTCTTGAGATATCTAATTTTAAAGAGTTTTAAATATGGAAAGAAGTAAAAAAAGAGAAACAAATGAGTACCAAATATAGAAGTAGGAGTTAGGTAGAGGTGGAGATGATCCTGACTGGAGTTATTGACGAATTGATTGTTGAGATGATGCATATGAATGATATTGTGGTAGATGAACGTTGATGGATTTGATTTAATGCTAGTGGCTGCTGCCATTATGTCAAATTTTGAATCGAAGATTAATTTATCAGGTGTTCGTGCTGCAGAAATATTATTAACATAACGTCATATATCCAAGATGACAAATTTCAGTTTCAAAATTTCATGTTTATATCCCGGTCACAATAGAATGTGATATATTTGTAGTATCAGTAGACACATTTTAAAAGTAACATTAGTAAAGTCACAATAACAGTAACAGTAAAACATTTAAAAGTAACAGTAACAGTACCTTAATGAACGTTAATTTATTGATATTAAAACTTCCAACCAAATTATGCATACATTAATCACTGTATACAGGAATATTTATTCTTTTAAATTTATTTGTACAGAATGCTTAATTTATTGAGATATACTCCACAATTAAGATCTTCAAAATATGTATATTATAAAATTACATAACAACTTTTGTTAAACAAAAATAAGGCGTAAGAATAACATTGTAACATGTGTTTTTTAGATAAAATAGAATTACATGAAACTTTCAGTAAAGACAAGAAAAATGAAAAAATTTAAACCGTTTTCAACATACAAAAAAAACTCTATAAAACTAATTTGTTTTTTATAAATTTTAGGGATAGAAATATTGCCTGCTAAAATTAAAATTTCGAAAATTTTAATTTAAATGCTTACCACAACACTCCTCCCCTAGTGCCATCAAAGATAAACCGATAAAAGAAAAGAAGCTAGTAATAGCTGGAAGGAGGAGAAGGGAAGAGTTTTTTGAATGCTCGAGTATTGTAGCGAAAAAGAGAAAGTTTGGAGGTGTCTGAAGAAGTAGAGCGGACAGTTGCCTGTACAAGACAGTGTTTAGTTTGTGCGACTGAGAAATAGTGGCAAAAGGGGAGTCGAGCCATCTTCAGATGTGACCTAAAGTAGGGTTTTATCTGTCGATGTTCGATCATAGGTTGGAAGAGATTGTATTAGGAGAGAGAGAAAAATATTGTTTAAAAATCGATACTGTTTAGTGGAGAGAAATTATGGGTCTTACGAATTGGAGTTCTGCAAAAAAAGAAAAACGAACAATTATGGAGTTATGGTAACACGAGTGGAGATATAGGTCTGACAGAGCAGAGTTGTTTGAGACCAATATTTGTGGAGATGTGTACCGTAGGTTAAAAGGTTTGTTTTTTTAAATAGGAGGAGCAGAAGAGTAATATCTGTGATGTTGATGGTCGGACAGAACTAAGTTTTCTGAGACAAATACTAACATCAGCAGACGTTACTGTTAGTTAATTTTTCGAAAATTAGCTGTGAAAAGCAAGAAGCAGCAAAAATTTAGCTTAAGCGGAGGAGTGCATATGGTAACGTAAGTGATGGTAAAGACTGACAGTACAAAGTTGACTGAGAGCAATGTTTACCTTGGAGACGTGTACCATAGAAAGAGATCGCTGTGAGAATATCTGATTTACGACGAATTGTAACAACGAATCGACGAATTGCTTATAACCAAACATCAGTAAATCCAAACGACATTCCGAAAACAACTATTATTACATCCTTCGAACTGTTTGAATTCACCAAAATGACTTTTGGACTGCATAACGCCGCTCAAACGTTCCAACGTTTCATAAGACACAAGCTGGATGATTTCGACTTCATGTTTATATACCTGGATGACATCTACTTTAAAAGTACTTTAAGAGACTACTTTACACCATCGGAATGGTGGTCAACATTTCAAAATGCACTATGGGAGAAAATGAAATAAAATTTCTTAGACAATGAGTTAATAAAGATGGAATCAAACCACTCCATGAAAAAGTCCAAGTGAGTATGAAATTTCCAGAACCAAGACGTACGCGAATTACGCTGATTTCTGCTATGTTCAATCTTTACAGACGATATATCAAGAATGTCACAGCATTACAAGCTTCTTTGCTAACATACCCGACGGGTAGTAAACGGAACGATGAGTCTAATCTCATGAGATAACGAGTTCAGAGATACTTTTGTAAATTACAAACAAAAACTAGCTAATGCAACGCTAATATCACATTAACCACCTAACTGTGAGTTAGAAATTATGGTGAATGAAACAAACATAGCACTGGAAGTGGTTATTATACAGTGGCAAGAAAATTCCACTCAGCCCAATGTAAATATAGCACGTATGACAGGGAGCTTACAGCTATATAAACTGAAATTAATCATTAAACAGACACATGCTTGAGGCACGATAATTTGTGATATATACGGATCACAAATCTATTACATTCCATCAAAAACGGGATAAAGTATCACCAAGACAAATACGGTTACTCGACTTTATCGGGCAATTTTCTACAGACCTGTAACATATTTCGGGTTCAGACAAAATAACAGCAGCAAACGCACTCTCACGTATTACATCAGTTGTGCACAACATCACTCAGATAAACTAGATATTGCAAACGTGTAACTCAAGGACGACGAACTAGCTAGAATATTAGACAGCGTGTTATGCCCACTAATTATGTGATGTCCAACATGTAGCGTTTGAAAAAAGTCTACAATCAAATACAGAACAATTTGGGTTCTGTATAAATGTGTTAACAAGAAGTTAGGGCTTGACAGTTAACATCTAAGGCTGCACTAACAGCAAAAACAAACTTTATCGTACAACACCTTTCCATTTTCCATCCTTGATTTAACAAGCTACATGTTTTGCACTAACGTAATTTTTCGTTTGCATAATAAAAATACAAGAACTTTTTGATCACCTCATCGAGTATATTATTTCATGAATTTATTATTGTTATGTATTCGCATCATCTCTACATAGATATTTGTAGTTTTTTTATTATTATTGTTTCTTTGTTGTAATATAAAAACGAAACAAAAGAGATGAGAGTATGAAAACCTGAAAACTCTAAATATTCATTTTAAAATTCTTTCAATGTATAAGTTTATATTTACAATGGCTTAAATGATGGTATGATTGTATCTAATTATAGGGTAATTCCTATTTTTTATTTTATCTTTCATTTAGCTGAAAATAATGGACATTCAATGAAACCACCCTATTAACCAATTGATTCTATAATTGTATTAATAATAATGCAAGCTGCAAAACGGAAGAATGCTATGCAATCAACTTTCTTCTCTTCCGTTTAGCATAAGTAAAATGCTATTTATAGTTGCATTTTTTTCAAATATATTCAGTCGAGATTTATAATTTTAAAACTATAAACTCTTATTTTTTGGTCGTAATTTGTAAATAAAATATAAATTTAAAAATTAATTTTGAATCGCGTTTGATGTTTTAAAATAGAATTAATTTAAATTCTTGTAGAGTCGGTATTAATATTTTGAAGCTAATTCATTGTTTTTGTGGAAACTGAGTTCGCGTTTTATAGTTTGTACGGTATGGTGCGGTACATGCGTTTTTTCACAATTGTTTTAAGGGTTTAATCACCTCTATCACTGATCACTATTAGAATTTTTGTAAACATTTTTTTTATAATATTGGATCCAAATAATATGCCAAATAATAATAGTCAGTCTTTCACCATTATCACCAAATTTCACCAAATGCAGGCTGCTTGGGCCCACCACACTTCCATAAGAGACATCTCTTTCAACCTGCCCATTAAAGTCACCAAGAACTATAATGAAGTTTCGTGTTGGTTTTTATGTCATAACCTCTTCCAGTGCTATGTAGAAAGTACCCTTCTCGTCGACGGTCATAGCTTTGGTAGGTGCATGCACGACAATAAGATAAATATTGTTGTATGTACCGCGTACCCGTAGGTAGCAGATCATCTCATTGACCGGAATGAATTTCATCACGGCTTCTTATATGCTTACACCAACAAGAAAGCCAGTTCCAAATTCTCTTCGAGAAGGATGACAGCTATAGTATAGACTAGAATGACTATCCAAATCTTGTTTTCCGATTATCGGCTGTCTAATTTTATGCAGAGCTATGATATCCATCCTATACCTCTCAGCCTCTGTTTCTAGACTTATAAGAGCATCAAGAGCGCTCAGACTGCGCACGTTCCACGTTCCGATTCGGTAGTCTGGTCCTTTTTCACGTCCAGGTAAAATTTTGTTTTTGTGCCCGGGTCTGTTATTCTTTTTCTGATTACCAAATTTAACAAATTAGTTTTTTCCGGGGTTAGGGTGTTAGGCCCAACCCAAATTGTCGTGAATGGGTCCGTTCTGCATCTTAAGGTTACCAAAAACAACCTTTTTACACGTTTATATAGCGAGCTGCTTGATCCAAGACAGACGCCCGCTTCAAGCCGCCCCTAACATGGAGCACAGACGCTTGGGTCACATTGGTTTTAAGGCACCAAGTTGCCGTGATGCAGCGTCATTGACTAAGCAGTTTTTACCCTGCTTGTCTCCGATACCCTAACCTGATTCTGTCAGTATTACCAAGGCAGCACGACGTAGACGTCGAATTTTGGATTTCGCTACCCTGTGATTTGCTTCACATTTAGTAGAGGATAATTAACTTGATAAAAAAACACATGTGAATATTTCATACACTAAACTTTAAAAACTATAAATCGTATCGTACAAAAAATCCATATGGAATCATTAAATTTTTGTTTGTAACTTTATAGCAGCATATAATTACTTTAAAATTTGTAAAAACCAAAATAAAGACGATTTTTTAGATATGAGCTTTGAAGTAAAATGAGGTTTAACGGTGCGCCTAGTGGAAAAGAGAGAACTAATTAATAACTTCCAACTTACACATTTCGATTACTCAATTATTTTTCTCTTTACTTAAAAACTATACGTTAACCGCATGAAACTTGTGTGTTCTATTAGCAAAACATTGACATCATACTAAAACTTCATAAAAAAGGCCCAAAAATTCACACGTGGCCAAAAATATGGCGCACAAGACACTACTGCATCTCTTAATCTCGGTAATATTTACTCAATAATATTTAATAATGGATAATATTTACTCAACATACTTTTGTAAAAAGACTTGTTATAAATTGTCTCTTCTAAATTGTTTTAAGTTCACTTAAGAAAAGCTTCACTTTTATACACAAATCAATTTTATATAGCAGTAACTAGAGCTTTAGAGATCTTAGCTTACAATTTTATCATCAACGTAGGTAAGTAGGTGTAGGTAGAGCAATAGGTACAAAATTTCCAAAAATTTAAGATTTTTTTCTTTATTCAAATCTGTAATACAATTAGTAAAGCTTAGACAATTCGATAAACCGTCAAAACTGGAGAGAATATGTTCAATCAGTCATCAGAAATATCTGTTGTAGCATAAACTTATATCGACCTCTATGTAACCTGGTTTTGACACACAGTTAATCTTTTGAAATTGACATTCAGTAGAAAAGAGTCTGTACTCGGTACCTCGATTTCCACAAACTTCTCGTGGACAAATTTGTGTACATTGGTTAGTTAGATTAGGTCTTCGGCTACCCAATACAATCGATACTAAAAATTTAAAAAAGGTTTAGTACATTAAAATATAATATCAATAACATAATATCCATCAACAAATACTTACCAGAGAAAATAACCAAAAATAAGAATAAGAACTTCATACTGACGTTTGAGATATGTCATTAAAATATTAAATTTGAAAACTTTAAGTCATATTACTATTTATAGTCGTTTCTGTTGATTCAAAGAAACAAAAATAAACACGTTCAACAAATTTGTTTAACATATCAAAAAGTAAATGTTTTTAATGAGCATATTGTTCGATCTACGACTTACTTTTATGACATTTTTTTTGCAAAATAAATATTTTGTGCTTTCTTCTTCTTTTACTTAATTAACTGTATTGAAGCTGAATCTATTGTTTAAGAAAAACAAGATTTCATTGGTTCCTTGTTGGTGGATGCAATTAAAACTTAGACACAACACAAAAACCGAAATAATCCTGTTATTACTGGAAATTAGTAACTATACAACCCAGTTAATACAACCAATTACCAAAAGTAACGAAATTATTTGTACTATTCCAATGCACCTGTTTCAGTGTTCCAATACACAAGGCTTGTGTATTCCTTCATCAGAACTAAGCATGAACGTGTATACTGAAAGTTTTCGAACGATATTAATCAGCAGGAAACGTTATTTTGCGAACACCAATCGTTTTAAGTTATCTTTCTAAAAAACTTATTACTTTGAATTTGAATTTTACACATGAAATTGGGTAGGTTACAGCGACTTTAATTGGTGTTATTAATATAAGAATTTTTTCTAGAAAAGCAGTAGAAAAGTCAATTTTCATGCAGGCATAATCCCCTGTGAAAATGGCTTTTTTCCTATTGGTGTAAAATTATTCTCGCTAAATAACAAATTGTAGTTGCTATTGTATTTTCATACAATTCTACAAAGTTTTTTTTAACAAAGCAACCATGAACAAATAGAATATGATTTGTGACAGTTATGTTGTTGATTTCTAATTTTGAAATTTATAATAAATATGAATTATATATAAACTATTATAGCTTGTTATAAAATTCTCGCTATATATATTTACTCGTGTTCTAAATAATAGCTGAAAAGTTAAAGAAACAAAAAGGTTTTTCAAAATTAAGTTGGCAATAGTTTTGATTGATTGGAAAAGTACACTGTTTTTTAATTTTAAAATTTAAGTAGTCTGAGCAAAATTCTTTTGTTCAGAATTAATTGTTTTAAAAATTCGAAAAAGTAAGTTGAGTTTTTCTTTGAACAAGAAGTTAAAAAAATAATTGTTTTTTCAAATACGCTACAAAAAGTTGGTTTTCATTTTTGAACAAAAAATGCTGCATTTGCTAATACTCTAAAAAATTGTTCAAATTTATTTAAAATAGTAATAACTATTATGTAAAATAAAAATTAGTTAATTTGAAAAATATACATTTATTCAAAGAATGAATTATATTAAATGAAAATTCCTTAACTAAAATTTTATTCTAAAACTTGTGTAATTATCATTCGCACATCAAATCAGCACCATAAATATAAATTGGAGTTTTGATTACTAATTATAAGCCGAGAAACATAAAAACTTCAACTGTTTTTATGGAAATTTAACAACTAAAGAGTCAAAGGAAAATAGCTGTTATATATCAATAATTGAGAGGATTATAATATATCCAGAATGACTAGCTATTATTTAGGACACGAGTAAATATATAGCGAGCATTTTATAACAAGCTATAAAGTGGTGACCCCGACGTGATTCCAGTTCCAGATATAACTGCTGCAACAGTCGCATTGGCTGTATATAATTCATGGATTGCTAGATTTGGTGTCCCAGAAGCAACTGATCAAGGGACTCAATTCGAATCGCAACTGTTTTCAGAGTTGTCAAATCTATTGGGTTTCAATAGATTTCGAACAACCAGCTACAATCTGAAGTGCAATGGTATCATTGAAATATGGCATCGCACAATTAAGTCTGCAATTATGTGTCATAATCGTACAGCTTGGACACAGATTTTACCTACTGTTCTTCTTGTGTTAAGAACCACCTTCAGTGAAGAACTTCAAACAACTTCAGCGGAACTTACTTTTGGAAGTTCGATAAGAATTCTTGGGCAGTTTATCGATTCTACATTAAATTCTTTTAAGCCTCAATCCGAGTTTGTCAAACAATTGAAACAGCATTTTGATTAGTTACGACCAATACCAGCATCCAGACATGATTCACCTTCCTTTTTTGTGAGTAAAGACTTACTAACCTGCTCACATGTATTGTTGCGAACGGATACTGTAAGGAAATCTTTACAACCTCCTTACACCGGTCCTTTCAAAGTTTTAAGTCGACGTGATAAGAATTTCAATATCGAAATTAATGGTAAATCAACCAAAATTTCAATTGACCGACTTAAACCATGTTTTCATGAAAATTTAAACGATGAACAAACAAGTTCTATTGTTAAAGCAACTCAACATATTCCTTCTGAATCATATGCCAATTTTAATAATTATCAAACTGATCATTCTGATACCGTTTTGAATCAACAAATTTTAGAACCCACTTCTGAAACAATCAGATGTAACTGGTACGAATCAATCAGATTCAGTTTGCCAAAATAAGCCTAAAATAAAAAAAAATAAAAAATTTTTTAAAAACACACTTTTATTGAAAATGAACTAAAAACTAAAAAATAAATTTTGCATTGACACAATACGATGTTCCAAAGAAACAAAGGTCATATTCAAACGTTAAATCTTTTATTAATAACTATGTTTGCTTTCAAACTGTAATAAGGAAATAAATGTTTAAATATCTTTTTAAACAATTTAACACAGATGGCAAAATTAGATGTACAGACTAGAACACTCTTTAACTAGAAGTTTTGTTAGATAAATAATTTTCCGTTACAGTTTTTTACAAAAAATAAAAGTGGGTGGCGCAGACAGCGGTTCAATACGCTTATTACATCCCATTTTGTAGTACATATAATTAATTTATAATACTTTAAAATAGTTGAATTAAGTTTAAGTATTTATACTTACTAGGAGGGCCCGGCGTGCTTCGCTACGCTTATAAATAAAATTTTTGCGTAGACATTTTGTTGACGTAGAAGCAATGATTTCAAAAAGTGGTAATGAGAAATACTAGCATATAATTTTTATTTTTTATTTTTAAATATATGAATGAAAAATAATCAGAACTCTAGCTGATCAGTTCGGATATATGAAAAATTAGCGATCAAATAGGTTAGAAATCAAATAAGCTTACTTGAAAACTTATTTGATCGCTAATTTTTCATATATCTGAACTGATCAGCTAGAGTTCTGATTATTTTTCATTCATATATTTAAAAAGAAAAATTAAAATTATATGCTAGCATTTCTCATTACCACTTTTTGAAATCATTGCTTCTACGTCAACAAAATGTCTACGTAAAAACTTTATTTATAAGCGTAGCGCAGCACGCCGAGCCCTCCTAGTTTCAATTATTCAATCATTTTTCTTTTTACTTGCAAAAATATACTTAAGTCGGATGAAATTTGTGGCACCTATTCACAAAACATTGACACCATTACCAAAACTACGTGAAAAAGCCTCAAAAATTCAACCGCGCATAACTCCGATTCAGAGTACACAAAAAATAAAAGCAGAAATAACTTTTTTCCTTTCGTCAATACCAACAAAATATCAAAATTTCAGATTTTTTAAAAATCAAAAATTTAAAAATCAACAAAAAATGTACGTTTTCAAAATAATAGCTATAATAAAAAAACAAAGAAAAATATTACGTCTATCGACACCTAAATCAATTCATAAACTATTAACTAAATTCTCTAAACTTCAAAGAAAAGGTATAAACTAACTGAGAGAAAATAAATATAAAAAAAGAAAATAAAGTTTCAAGTTTTAAATTTCATTTGTTTCGTGTTTTTTTACTTGTATGTAAACTTATAATGCATATGTATATAAAAAGTTTTTCGTATATAATAACTTTTTTTTATGATCCGAAAAATCCCAAAGATCTTTAAAATCTAAGTTACACTAACATCAGTTAGCTGTGAAAATCAGCCTTAGGCTGTACAAAGTTTTTTTTTAGCGTATTAATATATAAGATTACTTAATTAAAATTTAGAATTAGCACATTTTCTACATATTTATTGCCTTTCTATATTGACGCCACCCACTTTTATTTTTTGTAAAAAACTGTAACGGAAAATTATTTATCTAACAAAACTTTTAGTTAAATAGTGTTCTAGTCTGTACATCTAATTTTTCCATCTGTGTTAAATTGTTTAAAAAGATATTTAAATATTTATTTCCTTATTATAGTTTGAAGCAAACATAGTTATTAATAAAAGATTTAACGTTTGAATATGACCTTTGTTTCTTTGGAACATCGTGTTGTGTCAATGCAAAATTTATTTTTTAGTTTTTAGTTCATTTTCAATAAAAGTGTGTTTTATAAAATTTGTTTTTTATTTTTTTTTTATTTTATAGTTTTTAGCCATATACATTTTTTGAGTCAGTTTTTTGTTTTTGTTTTTATTTTACCTAAAAATAATCACATTAATATATCAGTAAATACATACATCATAATTAAAACCAGTAATTTAATAACTAACCTAAAATTTAATTTATGTTAATTTAATAAACGTTAAATACAATTGTGCAATAGCGATAGTTATTGAGCACGACCAGTGAAAATAACTTCGTCTATTACTATACATTAAGATTCAAAAACAGACCGTAACGGGATAAATTGAACAAATATAAAAAAACTCAGAGACGTACTATAAAGAATTATTTATTATACTTTTACAATACAAAAAAAGGACTCTATGATGACTCGTGAGTACATACTTATTTTTGTTTTATCTATCGCATCGCATCACATTTGGGATATGAGTGTGGTAGTAATAAATAGAAAAATTATGTTAAATACTTGTTATTGTTGAAATTTGAATGAATGGAAACATTTATGCATTTAATGTAGTTTGTTGTTGTTGTTGTTAGTTGTTTAAGGTATAAGAAAAAATTAATGAATGAAGTTTTTTAAATTTACAAATAAAGGACATGTATTTGTAATTTGTAAATATATGTATTTAGATTTATGGTTTGGATGAAAATATCATAGACATTTGACTCTTGATTTAATAAAAAACGCTTGATACTTTTCATATCATTTCATCCATGATTATTGGCTGTGGCCCATTTCTCGATGAAATTGAAATTGAATCTGCAAATCGACTAAAAAATTTCAATTTACTCTGCTATCCTACTTGAGTAAATTTTGACAGATTGTGTTGAAATTCAAATAAAATTTGTTTTTCAATAATTATTTTTTCGTAATTTAATTTTTGTGGAAGAAAATAAAGCAAAACAAAAACTAATATTTCAGCGAGAAACGTCAAAATTTCAATTTCATCGGCATTTTTGAGAAATGGGCCACGGCCATTGTTTGAAATATTATGGTATTGAAACTGCAGAAGTGTTATGAGATGTTGTAGGCAGGGCCGGTGCAAGACATTTTTGCGCTGTGTTCAAACATGAGAAATGCGCTCCAGGACTTAAGAGTTATCTCAAAATTGTTGTGGCTTATCTTATCGTATTTTAAAATTTACCATTTAAAATTTATAATATTTGATTTTAAATTTGTTCTTCTTCAATTGAATTAAAATACTTTGTTTATTATTAAATATCTACATATTTTAGACTAGGCCCATCTTCAGGATCATAAAACTATCAAAAATATTAAAATTATTACTGTTAGATTTATTATCCTGAAGATGGCCCTAGCCCGTAATTTGTATATCTTTGCGTTCTTCATCCATGACATTTGACATATTTCGCTTTGTATTTTAAAATAAAATGATAGCTTTTATTCGAAATTCTACTTTAAGATATTCAAATTAAACAAAATTTATAAAAACTAAAGTTTAAATTAATATTCAGGATTTTGTGAGCAATTAAACTCAAGTAACTATAGAAATAATTTGAATTTTTCCAATTCAAAGGCATGGTTGGAAATATCTCAGAAAAAAACTCAGTTTTTCTCTTTTACGTGTTCGGTTGGGATTCGAACTCGTAACCTCATCAGTGCCAAACTGACGGGTTCAATTCCTTTGGCAGACACGTTTAATCACTACGCCACCAAGGCGATGATATTTCTAAGTTGAAACTTCAACATCAGTTATCTTACTTAAGTGGAATTTCTCAATCGTCAATTAGACATAATTTTTTATGGAAATTTAATTCATGTTGAATGAAGATTTTTTGCATTGAATTTTCTTGACAGTACTATTGTGTGAATTCATAGAATGTGTAATATTTCTATTATAGTCAACATTCTAAGTCACGAGTGTATAGTCATTATTGATTGTTTCCAATCAATTCGAAAATCAATGATCGACACTTGGTCATTCATTGTCATATATATGCGCGCTTGCATATTTGGGGAATTTTATTTATTCAGGATTTTGTAAGTAATTAAGGTCAAGTAACTATGGAATTAATTTGAATTTTTCCAATTCAAAGGTATGGTTGGAAATATCTCAGGAAAAACTCAGTTTTTCTCTTTTACGTGTTTCGGTTGGGATTCGAACTCGTAACCTTTCAAATTAAGTGCCAAACTTACACACTCTATGAATTCACACAATAGTACTGTCAAGAAAATTCAATGCAAAAAATCTGCATTCAAAATGAATAAAATTTCCATAAAAAAACTATGTTTAACTGACGATTGAGAAATTCAACTTAAGTAAGATAACTGATGTTGAAGGTTCAACTTAGAAATATCATCGCCTTGGTGGCGTAGTGGCTAAACGTGTCTGCCAAAGGAATTTAACTCGTCAGTTTGGCACTGATGAGGTTACGAGTTCGAATCCCAACCGAAACACGTAAAAGAGAAAAACTGAGTTTTTTTCTGAGATATTTCCAACCATGCCTTTGAATTGGAAAAATTCAAATTAATTCCATAGTTACTTTAAGTAACTATGAGTTTAATTGCTCACAAAATCCTGAATAAATAAAATTCCCCAAAATGTTGGCAAATATGCAAGCGCGCATATATATGACAATAATTGACCAAGTGTCGATCATTGATTTTCGAATTGATTGGAAACAATCAATAATGACTATACACTCGTGACTTAGAATGTTGACTATAATAGAAATATTACACATTCTATGAATTCACACAATATTACTGTCAAGAAAATTCAATGCAAAAAATCTTCGTTTAAATTAATGTTTTACAAAACAATTACATATTAGTATATGTGCAGTAGTTTATTCATAAAAATGAAGTGTTGCATTAAAATATGTACAAATAATCTTCAATACACTGATATTTGATCATCGAATTCCATATCAATGATTAGAATATTTTTACTAATACTATGCATAAAAAGAGTTTAGAATGATGTTTTAACAAAAATATAAAGTATTTGCTTTACAAAAACTGTTATTTTCTAGTTTAATTTTATATATTATTATCCTACGTAAATGTCATTTTCTTAATCCATCGTTGTCAAACCAAATTTCAAACGCTATTACAGCCGAATGTAAGGTGTTCTTAAAGTAATTAAATATGATTAAAATTTGTGTTGTATGGACAATTAAAAATATTTATAAACGGAAATATAAGGAAATATTTTATTCAAACATATTAGGCTTTTAAATGTATATGTAACATTTATTATTTCTTTTATTTGTTTTGAAAATATAAATATGCAAATTGTAAACAGTACCACCCAGCTAGAATGCAAACACTATACTAAAAATTAGATGCTGCATTCAAAATGTCTAGTTACTCTTCCATAGATATTTATTCAATGACTTAACACAAAAAGTAGTACTTCAGCTCCTAATTAAATAATATACTATTTGCCGTCAAATGGTTTTCTTTAATTTTGTTTTTATTGCATGGACCTAATTTTTACTATTTCATTCATTACTTTTTAAATTTATCAATTACCAAAAAAAAAATTGTCTTGTTTTCTTTTCCATAGAATTTTAATATTTATTATCCATACTCAACATAAAAAAATATACACATTCAAAATATCATATATACACAATCATAAACATCCTGTAACTGATTTTGTTACATATTCTAATTTCAAAACTGTGCACATGTTTAATGTATCTGTGAATAGCTTTATTCAAAATTTCGTTAATGCTTGTAAAAAATAATATTTTGGTGCACAGAATTTCAAAACTGTTCAGACTTTTCATGGTATATGTGCATTATATATCAAAACATTGCAGCAATCAATAGTATGGGTAATATTTTGTGAACAAAAATTAAAAATGAACAGTAGCAGTACTAATACTTTTGTGTGTTTCGTTTCTTTATATTTAATTTGTGTGTATTGAGATTTAAAGTTGAAAAGAGAATACATGTTTTATATGTTTAAATTTGTATACATATATGGAGAAATGAATGGAAGCAAATATTTGAAACACTGGACAAAAAGAAAGAAATTTGTTGTTCATAAAATATATTTTAAACGGTTTAATTCAATTTAAATTGTTAATTGATGTTGGTTTTTGCGCCCTTATTTTCGTGATAAATTGAGCGCCCTGTTTTACTGTGCACTAATGTACAACGCAGGACCGGCCCTGGTTGTAGGTGTATGACAGGTGTATGTTAATGTTGTAGGTGTATGTTAAAATATGTTGTAGGTGTATGACTATAAGTCAAGCGAAAATCAGTGGAGCTGATATGGAAAATATATGTTCTATAATAGAAAACAAAACTGTAATAGAAAACATGATTTTCTCTTCAAATCTAATTGTTTAAGCCATAATTAATTAAAATTTAACTGGGACCTATATTTGTTACGCTAATGTCTATTTCTAAATTGTATGAATTTTTGTTATATCTGGTCGTCGCGGGTATGCTTTTATCTCTTAACTATGAAGAATTAAAGAAATTAGACAAATAAATATGATGCTTAAAGCAGTCAACACTAACAGTTTCTAAAAAAATTTTCTCAAACATAGTTCAGAGAGAAAAAAACATGCCCGCGACGACCAGATATAACAAAAATTCATACAATTTAGAAGTAGACATTAGCGTAACAAATAAAGGTCCAAGTTAAATTTTAATTAATTATGGCTTAAACAATTAGATTTGAAGAGAAAATCATGTTTTCTATTACAGTTTTGTTTTATTATTAATTCATAAACATATATTCATATTCATAAAACAGTTTATGGGCTAAAGTAATGATTGAGATTAATAAATTCGGTCGTGAACCAATTGATTTCAGTTATTTGTGAAGAAATGAAATAAATAGTTAAATATAATTTTTTAACGTTTATTAATATATTATTTTTTTGCATTGATATTGTTTCTTGAATTAATTATTTTTCAATACATACTTAGTTGATTTTTTATTAAAAAAGTATTATTTAGGTTTTGTTTATTAAAACAAATTCAATATATGTTATAATGTTTTTGACTATTTGGATCAAAAGATTTGTTTTGATTTAATTAATTTTTAATTACCAAGCAAGCTGCTTATAAGTTTTGTACATAATATTATGGTCGTGCAATTTTTTACTTTTTAAAGTGTTTTTTCCGTTTAGTTACATACAACGTTAAATACAATTTGTTAATGCCATTTCTGTATATACTACAAAATTTTAGTACGTTACCAAAACCCCGGTATACAAGCCTTCTTCATTTTTTAGCACAGAAAAAATCGTGAACTTGCAGCGCCATTTTGAAATTAAAACTCAATCTAAAAAAAGTTCAAAAAATCTCCTTAACACCAATACCGCCATCTAGAAAAATAAAACTCCATATAAAAAAAATTCAAAAAATTTAATCAAAAACACTAATCCAATTTTTTGCATACAATGTTCATTGTTTTTTTAAGATGGCGTGAATGAATTTAGGGCTTGTAGAATATCAAATGTTTTGACGTTACTCATTGTTTACTCATTTACTCATTGTTTACGTTCTTTACTCATTGCTTTTTAGTTCTATTATTACATATGAGATGGCGTTTTTATTTTCAGAAATTTTACATTAGCTGGTATTAATCGATTTAAGTTTGTTTTTAAAAAATTTATTACTACATATATATCAAGCATAGTATAAAACATGTATTATTTAGGTCACAAAACTAAATGAAATTGTTTGAATTTTCAAACACATATTTGTATGGGAAAATGTTTACAATTTACGTGTACTTTTATACTTGAAAACTATACTTAAGACATGCTTAAGTTAAGACTAATTATGTTTAATATTTAGTCAATAAGACTTTATAAACAAATTAAGGTTGTTTAATTGTAACCTATGTAATTATTTTTATTTATCTCTTATCTACACTCAAAAAAATTTGCCCGGTAAGATTCACAAAATCGTTTTGTAAAAGTGCTAACAAAATTTTTTTGTGAATTTGCCAAGAAATGTTAATCTTGATACAAAATTTTGTATAGTCTATTTGACTTTTTTAAATCTGAAAAAAAAATTGTAAACTAACCAATTGTTTTTGTGATTTGGATTACAAATGTACAAAATCATAAATATTTCTAGATACAAATTTTTTTCATTCTTTTAACAAAAATATTGTTAAAGTTTATGTTGATTTTTTTAAATTTTAAATCATATCTCACTTATCCATAACAAAATAAAATTCAATTGTACAAAATTTTGTAAAATTTTGTCAACAGAAAAATGACATTCTACAATTTTTATTGTCAAACTTAATACGAATATTGTCGATTTTTTTTATACTTTACAAAGAGACTTATGCAATTTAAAAAAACAAACACATTTTTTACAAAAAAAAACTTTGCTTTTACAAATGCTTTTATAAATTTTCATAAATTGAAATTATATATAACCAAAATCGGTATTAAACAATTTCAGTTTCAATTTGGTTGTCTAAGTTAAAATTCGCAGATGTTTTTTAAAATTGTGATTATTTAGCAAGGTTTATTGATGATAAATAGTGTCATGATTAATAGTGATAGTGAAAATACGTATATGATAAATTTAGAAGACTATACTCTATGCACAGGTGAGAAATTTTACGTATTTCGATATTAATAGGCCACTTACCGATTGCGTAGATATTGGAATTGACTCTTAGAGATAATGGATGGAAATGAATTGGATCAGATCTATAACATATTTCAAAACCTACGTAATCGGTGACAGCCAGCATAAAGTAAAAAGATATCAAAACTTATTCATTGTTTTTTTTAGATGCTGAAATTGAATTTACAGTGCTGCCTCAGTTGGAAAGCTTAGGCTGTGATAATATAACGGCGTATAATATGTTTTAAATTTGATTTTTTTAAATGATGCAGATATTTCAAAATAAAAATATAACATAAAAAAAATTAAATAATAATAAAAAATAAAAATAAAATAAATATTAGCAAAAAATTGTGTTTTATTTATTAACAATGAACTAATATAAATGAATGACTGTTTTACAAAAAAAAAATATTAAATCCATAAATGTCTTTTGTTGACCAAATAAAAAAATTTGTTATTTTTCAAAAACTTTTGAGAAAACAAAAATTAATTTTGAGGATTTTACAAAACATTTAATAAAATCAAAAATGTTTCGGGCATTTTTACAACTTAATTATAAAGCATACCATCTTTTGCTTGAAGAATTTGTAGTGCTTACAAATAATTTTTTGTATATCTACAAAATTTATTGTAAAAATGTAAATTTAACAAAAATTTTTGTGTGTTGTATATTTATAAAAAAATTGTAGAACGTATGTAGAATTTTGTTAGTTACACTTAGTTTTTTTTTGAGTGTATAGTGGGTTGACAATGTAAACCGGAACATCAAATTCTTTTATACAAATATCAAAACCGTCATTATTTCTAGTCTGTGTCTGATTGTATGCAAACTACAAAACATATGCAAAATGCAATGATTCTTTCATATGCTGAACCTCTAAATTTGTTTAATATCGTATATTGTTTATGGTTTTTCTGTGCTAAAAAACAATCAGGCTTGGATATAGAAGGTGTTGACAAACACAATAAAATTTTTCTTTCGATTTGCTGCAACGAATCATGAAAACGAAACGAATCATGAAAAAAATTAAAGCTTAATAAAAACAACAACAAAAAGTAAAATTTTAATATTTTAAATCCATTATTTTTAATATAAGGTCGTTTTTCCATATAAAAAAGACACAAATGTGTATGATATCTATGACTATATTGATATACACAGTATTACCAAAATTCCTACGCTCAAAATGTCTCAACCAGATTATGATGATTTCAGTTCATTTGTTAAAGCTTTTATAGAATGGAGGAAAATAAGAATTTTTTTACTTTCAGTTTTATGAAGTTTTTTGCTTTAAAACTTTTAGAAATACGTTCTGACTGCTCCAACAAACTTGTCTTTTAAATTTGGGGTCAATCAGATAATAGGAAGTTACTGAAAAACAGATCACAAAAGAGTAACTATCACAACTGTCAGAAGTCAAGTTAAACAAAAGTGTGTAAAAACAGGTTACTTTTAATGATCAGCCCATTGTCATCACCATTCCGAATTTAAAAATTTCAAAATCTGGAAGATTAATTAAAACACCGCAAAAGCTTTTGAACTCAATTCGAGAGTGTTTTAATGATTTTAAGAAATCTTTACTTCCAGTATATGATGAAGGAAATCATTCGTTTGTTTTTTCATGATCATCTACGTCGTTGGGATCCTGATTCATGTGATGGTTTCATAATTATTATTTTCTTTTTCATAATCACTGGGGAGGGAGTATTTGTGGCGTTTCCACCTTTTTGTTTCTTTAACTTTCCACATTTTTGTTTCTTTAACTTTTTTAGTCGCTTTCAATGAAAGTAGACTTATCTATTGTGACACATCAACAGCTATACTTAGGCCATATATTCCTTTGCAATTTCAGCAAAGTGTTTTTGATGCTTTTCATTGTCTTTCGTATCCTGGTGTTAAAACTTTCATCAAATTATTAACTAAACACGTTATTTGGCCTTCTATTAATAAAGATGTCAAAATAATGGCGCAAAATTGTACAGCGTGTCGAAAGTCCAAGGTGTCTAGACATACTAAGTCACCTTTTGGTACATTTAAAACTCCTTCACAGCGATTCTCACCAATTCACCTTGATATCATTGGTCCTCTTCCAATATCGGAAATCCAACGGTATTGCGTTACGGTAGTAGATCATTATACGCGGTGGCCTGAAGCGATTCCAGTTCCAGATATAACTGCTGCAACAGTCGCATTCGCTGTATATAATTCATGAATTGCTAGATTTGGTGTCCCAGAATCAATTGTAACTGATTAAGGGACTCAATTCGAATCGCAACTGTTTTCAGAGTTGTCAAATCTATTAGGTTTCAATAGATTTCGAACAACCAGCTACAATCCGAAGTGCAATGGTATGATTGAAAGATGGCATCGCACAATTAAGTCTGCAATAATGTGTCATAATCGTACAGCTTGGACACAGATTTTACCTTCTTGGGTTAAGAACCACCTTCAGTGAAGAACTCCAAACAACTTCAGCGGAACTTACTTTTTCGAATTTTTAAAACAACTAATTCTGAACAAAAGAATTTTGCTCAGACTACTTAAATTTTAAAATTAAAAAACAGTGTACTTTTCCAATCAATCAAAACTATTGCCAACTTAATTTTAAAAAAGTTAAAGAAACAAAAAGGAGGAAAGTTAAAGAAACAAAAAAGTGGAAACGCCACACTATCATAGAAAAAATTGCATCTACTACGATGAAAACATTTAACGTTCGTGTAATTGTCCCATTCAACGCCAACCCGTCTCGTGAACAAATTTCCACTCTTGAAAAAGCAGTGTTTGCATCTCCCGTAGCAAAATGTACTATTTTTGTGATTATAAAATTGTTTTTCTTGAGTAATTGATAATAAAATTCACAGTCCACAGTTCGCATGGAAAAACCCAGCGTGGCACAAACTAGCTTTTAGTTAAATCATGTAAATATCTTCCTTCTTTCCCCAACATCAAAGCCTGTCGAAACAGCGAATTCATCAACAGCGCTTTTGGTTTTTGATGACATTTGTAATACTCAAAATTTTAAGCTTGCAAATTTTTAATTTGCAATACAATATTATTTTACGTAAAAAAAATTAACTTTAGTCTTCTTAAACTTAAACATCCATTCACATAGTTCGTTTTTTATTCTACAACTCTTACACATGATCAATTTATATGATATTCAAATAAAATATGTGTTTGTCTCAATTCAGTCACGCGCTAGTTTATAAATATCTTCATTTCCCAAACAAAAGAGTCTTTAATTCAAACCCAAATGAAAATTATCAGATCAAGACAGTTATAGAAACCAATAATGACGGGGTCTGATCGGAGAATTTTATAAGATCAGCTTTATCACTTACTCTTTTTGTATTTATGTAAATGACTTGTTGAACCCTACTAATCATCCAATTCTTAGATTCACCAATGATAGCACACTTCATCTTTCCATGAAGCTTCAATGCAACATTTCATCGACTTCGCTTAATAAAATTAGAACCAACTTTATAGAATATCTAAACGCAGATATTAAAACAATAATAATTGGGTTATTTTAATAGTGTTGGATCATTTTCCAAATCCATTTTCATAAGTGGTTGATGGTAAGGATCTTGAAGGACCACATATTGACAAACGATCTAGATACACTCCAAACAAACGTTGCAGAACTCCTTGAACCGAATCGAATATTTAAGCTTTAAAATTTTCATTGAAAACGAGTTGAACTTTCAGAATATTTCGTAATCAAACCTGAATCGTTTAAAAACAAAAGCATTAAATTTCAACAAACTTAACATTTATTTCGTTTTACATAACTGTTAAAAATCTTTTGTACAATAATAGAATCTTTAAGTTTTATTTTATTTCAAACATTATTGTAGCATAGATTAATATCCACCTGTTGAAACATTGGTTTTGACATACAGTTGTTTGTCTGGAACTCACATTCATTGGCAAAGAGTCTATACCCGAAACCTTGAGTACCGCAAACAGGTTGTGGACATACTTGGGTACATTGGTTGAAACCAGCCAATGTAATGGATGCTATAATAATAAAATTGTTAGTAAAAAATGAAAGTATTGGAAAACTGGTGTGTTTTGATCAAGACAACTTACCGAAACAAATAATTAGAAAAACGCACAAAAACTTCATGTTGTCGTTAACGATATTTCACTAATTAGTTTACCTCTAATGGAGGAAGAGACACTTCTATTTATAGTGACAACAGATAAAATTCTTTATATTATTCAAAGTAAATATTTACAAAAATATTTATAAAAACAATAAGAAAATTTTCTTAAAATAAATGACTCAATTAATTTAAAGATGTTTGTTACCATGAATTGAAATTAGTTGTTATAAAAACATTAAAATTAAACCGAATGTTTGTCGAGTTGTTTTCAGCAATTTCTCGGTACTTTTAAGTTTTAGATAATTAAAGCGATTGTCATGCTAACTTTTGTTTAAATTATCAATAAAACAAGATGCAATTGTTGATGATACCTTTATTGTAATTGTGAATAATTTGCAGACTACCACGAAAGTTTCATATAAACCCACGTACACAATTTGTAGTCATCTGGTTACTAGCCACTATGGACACTATTAAATACATTTATCACGTTCTGGAGCAAATAATGGAATGGGGAGATCGTAATCTTGTTTCATTTAGTCCAACCAAAACCAAACTAAAATAAACCACGAGGAATTGCGTGAGGTTGAATCAGTTAGACTTCTTGGAGTGGATATTCAAAATAACCTGAAATGGAATAAACATGTGTTCAACCTCGCTAAATCTCTCTCTCTCTGGCGTTTACATCCCATGGAGGGATTTTGCCGTCTGTGCAATCAGCTTCCAATCGTCTCGTTCCATGACCAGTTGACCCCAGTTTCGACATCCTATATCACGAAGGTCTTGGATGATGTCATCACGCCAGCGTTGCCTAGGTCTTCCTCTTCGACGAACACCAGCTGGTTGTTGTTGGGACGTTTTTTTAATCATTCTATCTAATGGTGCCCTTTCTACACGACCAAACCATCTAATCCGGTTAGATTTAATGAATTCGATTACATCGCAGCCTCCAAGAAGCTGTCTGATTTCATGATTCATTCGGATTCTATACTGATTTTCAGCAACTTTACATGGACCATAAATTGTTCGTATGACTTTCCTCTCGAATGTTGATAGAATTCTACAATCGGAGGAAGTCAGTGTCCAGCTTTCGCTTCCAAAGGTAAGCACAGGTCGAATTAATGCTTTGTAAAGTGTGAGTTTGCACGACTGCGAAAGATGTTTGGATCGCAAAAGTTTTGAGTATGCGTAGAAAACTCTGTATGCCGCTGAGACACGGGCTTTAATATCTGCCTGCATGTCATTTGACGATGTTATTACAGATCCGAGGTATTTGAAGTTTTCCACACGTTCCACTTCATAGTCGCCAGTATTCAGATTGCCGGGAGGTATATTCCTGGATGTTGTTAAAAGTTTAGTCTTGCCGGTGTTAATGCATAATCCAAGTCGTTTAGCATTTCTTTCAAGCTGAGAGAGACTATCCTTGATATCGCTTGTTCTACGTCCGAGAAGCACAATATCATCTGCATAGCCAAGAATTTGACTAGATTTGTTAAATATACAGTTTTGTGTTTCAATGCGGCTTTTTCTTATCGCGTACTCAAGCGCCAAATTAAATAGTACGGGCGCGAGTGCATCACCTTGTCGAACACCTGATGTTATATCAAAAGAGTCAGAAACTGACCCTTCGATTACTATTCTACAGTTTGATCCCGATGTTGTGAGTTTGCACAGAGAAACAAGTTTCACTGGAATACCAAGGCATATGAGTGCAGACCAGAGGTTGTCGCGGATGATGCTATCATATGCTTGCTTGAAATCAACGTAGAGCTGGTGAATGCTGATGTTGTACTCCCAACATTTTTCCAGAATCATCCTTAAGGTAAAACATTGATCTGTGGTTGAACGGTTGAGACAAAAACTACACTGATATTCGCCGATGATAGATTCGGCGAACGGGATGAGCCGAGCGAGTACGACATTAGCTAGTATTTTATATGCAGTGTTCAACAGTGCGATTCCACGATAATTCTCACACTTTAGGCGGTCACCTTTTTTATGTAGCGGCACAATGAGAGCTGTTTTCCATTCGGCAGGTAGTTCTTCTTGGTCCCAGATTGCAAGAATCAGATCATATATACGTGAGACCAGAGCTGCTCCTCCATTCTTAAATAGTTCTGCAGGGATTCCATCGATACCTGGTGATTTGCCATTTTTTAATTTTTTGATGGCAGCTTCCACTTCTTCTATTGTTGGGTAAGGGACAAAAATCTCCTCACTTGACGGAGCAATCGCTCGAATAGGATGAACTTCATTCGTCCTATTCAGTAGGTCTCGAAAGTGGGATCGCCATACTTCCAGCACATCACGTTCACTTGCTGTAAGCTCGTTGTTTCCATTTTTGATGGCTGTAGATCTTGGGTGGAAATCTTTGGTCAGATTCTGCGCATTGGCAAAACACTCTTTCGAATTTCCATTAGCCACATGTTGGTTGATGTTTTCGATACAGCTCTTCATGTGTTCGCGTTTCTTTTTCCGTAGGAGTTTTGCTGAGGCTTTTCTGCCGCATAGATAATCAGTTTGGGAGCTTCGGGTGTTTCTTGTTAACCATTTTTCTCGCAGTTTTGTTTGTGCTCAATGCTTTCGCGGCACTCGTCATCAAACCATTCCTTACGTGATTTCGGTGGTCGTTTTCCGATTGTAGTTTGTGCTGCGCATATGATGGTTGATTGAAGCGTTTGCCATTCTTCTTGTATGTTTAATGGCATCTCAGATGGGATGTCATGCTCTTCTATGCTTTGCGTTACAATTTCCTGATATCTATTCAGTGTTTCCAGGTGTTTAAATGCTTCGACATTCCAGCGCACGGTCTTTTTTGCTTGCCTATTAAATGTAAATGATAATTTGCACGTATACTTGAAGATGACAAGCATATGATCGGTGTCCATATCAGCACCTCTGTATGATCGAACGTCAGTTACACTTGTAGAGTGTCTCTTAGAAATCATGACGTGATCGATTTGGTTTTCAGTTCTTCCATCATTTAATTTCCACGTTGCTTTGTGGATTCTCTTATGAGGGAAGAAAGTGCTAGAAATTACTAGATCATACATCATAGCCAGTTCAGCTGCGCGAAAGCCGTTATTGTTACTAGAATGATGCAAGCTGTGAGGGCCGACATGTGTTTTAAGTTCTGCACTTCTACCAATTTGCGCATTGAAGTCACCTACCACGATTTTTATATCGTGTCGCGGGATGTTATTGATGACTTCTTCGAGTTCTAGAGAGAACAGGTCTTTAATGTCATCTGCTTTGTCTTCAGTAGGTGCATGAACATTGATGATCGTTACATTAAATTTTTGCGTACGGATTCTCATTGTGCATATCCGCATATTAATTGGGCGAAAGTCGATAACATGTTGATTCACGCGACGATGTATGAGAAAGCCAACTCCAAATTCTCCTCCGTTTTCATGACCGCAATAGTAGAGAGTGTATCCCTTGGCTGTTTCGTGGATTCCACTCCCTGGCCATCTTAGTTCTTGTAACGCCACTATATCCAGTGTATAGCTATTGATTTGGTTTGTAAGTTTTAGTAGATCTCCTGGTCTTCTAAGGCTTAGCACGTTCCAGGTTCCCATTTTTAAATCGTAGTCCGGATACAGTTTCCGAGGTCGTTCTAATAATGAATCCGAGATAATCCGAGGCCTGTGTACAGAATTCATGACAAGCAATTTTTTTACGGAAATGGGGTGTTAGCTCTTCACACAACCCAAATTTTCGTGAATGGGTTCGTTCTGCATCTTAAGGTCACCAGAAACAACCTTTTTACATGTTTATATAGCAAGCCGCTTGATCCAAGACAGACGCCCGCTACAAACCACCCCTAACATGGAGAACAGACGCTTGCTACACGTTTATATAGCGAGGCGCTTGATCCAAGACAGACACCCGCTCCAAGCCGCCCCTAACATGGAGAACAGACGCTTGAGTTGCATTGGTTTTGTGGCGCCAATGACTCGCCCTCGCTAAATCTGCAATGCAAAAATTAGGATTCTTGAGTCGATGTAAAAAGTATTTCAATCCCGAGCAAATTTTGCTAATCTTCAAGTCCTTTATTTGTCCATGTATGGAGTACTGCTGTCATGTTTGGGGAGGTGCTTGTCAGTCAACAATAAAAAGTCTAGACTCTGTACAGAGAAAAGCAATACGGTTGATTGCTAATACCGAACTAACGGACCAGCTTGATTCACTCCTGCACAGAAGAAATGTGGCTGAATTGTCAATCTACTATTAATATAACTTTAGCAAATCCTCCTCTAAGGAAGTTCAAAATATCCTTCCATCGTGTGCGCAGTATAATCGATAAACAAGAGCTGCCGAGTTATCCCATCCATTTGTTGTACAAATACCTCGTTGTAGAACTGTGTCCTTCCAGAATGACTATTTTAATAGAGTGGCCAAACTGTGGAACTCAATGCCTCCCTCTGTATTTCCCGACGAATTTTCTCCTCAGGCATTTAAAGAAAATGTCCATCATCATTTAAAACAATTAGTATAGTTATCCCTATATCCCCATTCCTTCCATTTTCCTCATCTCCTTCCTTTATAGTTGATATGGTATCTTCGGATATTCAAAGAGTCTAAATAATGAATATTTCATATTTAGTGTGCTAAACATGTCTAGCTAATTAATTAAAAAAAAAATTCACCAAATTCCTTCCCGATTCGAGCAAGAAACATTCAATTTACAAATCCTCTTATCCAAATAATACGATTTAGCATAATCAACTCCTGAATTATTCGGTTCTTTAATTAAATGCTTTCTTCCATTCCAGATTTCCAATTCTGTTACCATTCGATTAATGCAACCGTGTCCAAAAATGTATATATTAACAGATATTATAAATTAGCGGAAACAGGTTTGTCAAGAAAGAAGAATTCAATCGCAATTAGTACAATAAAAATAGCCTTCAAATCTCTTCTATTATATCACTTGAAAAATTTTTTTTTCATATAATTGTTAGTACCTACGATATTTTTATTATTTTTCTGGTACATATTTATTCAACTAAAGTACACTTATTGTTCATTTTTATGTAAGATTTTACATCAATAAAATCATAACTTCGTTAATACACATATTAAATAAACTAACTTATTGTCTTAACATTAACTGTCATTCTTTTGTTTTATTTATTATTTTTTTCTTCAAGTATTTTTTAAGAATAAATATGATCTTGTTCATTTAAAAAAACTAACGTTGATCTTTATATATTAGATAGCAAATTTGGAATCTAAATTTTTGTACCATTTTTTTATGATTTATTTTAATTTTTATTTTTAAAAAAACTTTTCTCTTATACAGCCAATTTTTAAGTTTTTGTATCGTTTGAAGATCAAACATGGAATGAATTTAAAAAAATCAACCATGACAGCATATTAGGTTTTCTTTTATTTTTTGACGAAAGTATTACCAATGGTGATTTTCGCTTTTTCAGGTTTCGTTGAATTACCGATAAGAAATTTCGTTTTGCTGAATGGTTTGTTAGTTTTTTTATATTTTTAAATTTGAATTTTTTGAAAATTTTCTTTAGAATTTTATTTTGATTAAAATGAATTTTCTTGAAATGATGTGAAATGGATGAAATGTTTTAATTTGACACAGGGCCGACGTTACATAATTTAGCAGCTTCTATTGATTATCGAAGATGTACACGATGTAACGATAATTACTGTCAACTTAGAACCTTCTTTGAACAAATGTATTAGCTGCATGTACCGTATGACGAAATATACAAATGTAGTCTACTGACATGGAGTATGACGATCATCGATGATTAAGTAACTCTAATTCAGCCACCTTTGTTAATTATCGAAGATATACACAATGCAAAATGATTACTTCAACTTAAAACCTTTCTTGAACAAATATATTAGCTGCATGTGCCATATGACAAAATATACAAATATACTTTCCTGTTATTGAGTATGATGATTATCGATGACTAAGCAACTCCAACTCAGTCACCTTATATCTAGCAACTGCGGTCCTTAAACATATTCCAACATGGCGATATACGATATACATATATTATTTGCAGGACACAATCACTATGTCAACAACCCTTGTTAAATGATAATTACGAACACTTAAAGCCATATACAAAATTCCATCAACAAATTTACAATAACTAAACGGTTTTAAAATAATGATTTCAACAAAAACAATAGAAGAACAAGGCACAAAATTTATATTAACGTTTTAATAACCACATGGATACAAATTAAATTGACTAAAATAAGTAACTTAACACGTAAAAACTAAAACGTAAGAGAGATTAAATTAGAGAAACAAAAGCTTATATATCACCAATCAAAACTCGACAACGAGACTGTCCTACCATGATTGCCAATATTCAGATTACAATTTTGTTATAAAATTAAGAATATCGAAAAAAAAACTAATGAATGCAACCAATTGGTAAACATCTAACAGAAGTTTAAATATAAGACAGATGACATTTCTTTCGTTTTGCTTGGTGATTATTGTCTATTTGTAAGTATATGATGTGCTTATAAAATCCAACTATTATCTTATAATTCTATTCAGCGATTACTTAATTAATTTGTTTCATTTTCAGAGCCATCAACAGAAGACAAAACATAATATGTCAACTGAACGTTGCAGTTACTAATCTAATTAACGATTTTTTAGGTTTGATGCTTAATGATGTTATGCATTTTTCTGTATTTATTTTGTTTTTTTTTAGCAAACTATCGTTTCAGCGTTAACAGCCCATATAGACTTATAGACTTCTTTTGTGAACCAAACAGTGAAATTCAGTCAACCATAAAAATAGTTAAATAAATGGTTTGTTGACCTACGACTTGAATATTTTAATCTGTTTATTATTTCTTTGGAGAGATAATTGGTGCTTCGTGTTGGTGATACAGTCAAAATTTACTTTGATTAAAAACAAAAAATGAGTTTGAGATTTTCGAGATGTTTGAGTGTTTAATTACATAGTTTAGAATAACAGATACCTGTAAAGTTATGGTGATTACGTTATATTGTAAATTGAAGTAACATCAAATGCCGTAGAGCGGTAAAATTAATCAACGAGGAGCTTGTAGTTCCGATCCGGCTCGAATGACCAACTTTTGTCATATATCAATGCTCAGTTTTTTATAGATATGCTATTGAGATTTGAGATGAGCTAATACTGATTGTGATTTAATGATATAAACTTATAGGTTATAGTTTATACTTGCACACAGATAAATATAATAATAAAAATTTTTATTTAAAGTTAAATTTATGTTTTTGAAATCGTTTGCATACAACTATCCTGCCATGTGTAAGTGGTAAAGTTTTGTAAGTGGTAATTATATTATACGATCTGTTGAAGAAAGAAAGAGAAGTCGAATCCAAAAACAATCCTTTATAGCTTGTTATCTTTATTTCTATATCGATTAATATTTTGATTATATTCAATTCTTCAACTGATGTAAAAACTTCTGGAGTTGGTTGACATTTGAAAATCTGTAATTATAATTTTTATGTACTGTACTTATGGAGTTCGATTTAAGGTTTTTCAATGTAATTACATTTTGCGGGTATTAGTTATTTAGCCAATGATCTGACGGTTTGACCTATATTTAATTTTTGACAATCAACGAATCCTTATGAGTAAAACTTATTTTGATATTCTTTATAATGTTTATAATTTCTATGTTATTATATGTTTTCATGCACTTAGCTCTTCTAAGGTTGTTCATTGATATTAGTTTTTCCATTATAATAATGGTGTGGTGATATGTTTAAAAGAAATATGAAAAACTAAAAAGATTTGTCCATCAAAACTTCTCTAGGGAACAAAAACGGCTACCACGTCCTCGAAATACTGAAATTCATTTATGTTTAAAAAATGATTCATTACAATATCATGATAACTATAAATTGGATTACGATCCCAAAAGCATAAAATTAAGTAACAACGAAACCACAACAATAGTCAAATTGATTTACGATTTTGATCTAAAATTTTTGTTCATAAAATTTATCCTTTCACATGTCAACAATTCTATTAGGATTATTTTTGGGTAAATAATCTTAAATAAAAAATTCTAAATTTAGTAAGATCCGTACCACCAATATTGAATAGAAAATCTGTGATTCTATGGTTCCATTTAGTTTTTGATTGTGTTTTATCTATTATTCTACGTGTATGCATAAGCTTGTTTGTTTTTCGTATACGGATACTGAAATCACGTATAATCCTTCAATATCTTCTACAAATAGTTTCTATGGTTTCTATATTACGGGTAGAAAGATAAAGGATTTCCTTAGTTAAAGGTTTTGCTGGAACATAATATTATTTATATTGTTTTATGAATATATTCATTGTTGATTGAATTTTGGATTACCTATATAAAGTTGATTAAATATATATTTATTATTTGTTAAACGAATAATTTCTGGACCCACGCCGATTTCGTGTGATGATTACCACATATTTTATACTTCGTGAGGCAGCTGTCCTTGACGAGCCCGAAAGCTTTTGTTCTGCGATTTTCCTCAAATCGGCCGCTTTCTTGCACGGCAAGCTCCGAAAAACACCGATTGCCAGCGATTTTCTAAATTTGCTACCAAATTTTTGTTTTTTAACCGTGGGGGGGTTGAAAATGTTTAACACGAAGGTGGTAAGCTTGTCCGACCAAAATGTGTGTGCTATTGTCGAGTCTGACAACTGACATTTTTTTCGATGTTTGGGTTGTCGGGCTAGACAATAGTAGACAATTTTTTGTCGGACAAGGTTACCCTCGTATTAAAAATCAAATTGCCAACATCTATAGCTAAAAAAAAAATTTACAAGATCCCGGGGAATCGGCATTTTTCGGAGCTTGCCGAACGAAAAAGCTACCGATTTGAGGAAAATCGCAGAACAAAAGTTTTCGGGCTCGTCAAGGGCAGGCGTCTCACAAAGTATAAAATATGTAGCAATCATCACATGAAATCGGCGTGGGCCCAGGGACCAGAATATTAAAAAATTGGTATGATGTATTGTAATAAAGTTATATTACAATTGTCTTAAAATAAAATAGTAAAATATTCAAGCGGTATACTAAAGCTTATTGATGTGGGTGAACAACAAACCAGTGACAACAAGCTCATGTTTTAATGTTGCATGAAAGAATTTACACTGACGATTTTGATGTGATGCTGAATACAAATGACACATTCACCTACAAGTTTAAATTAGTAAAAAGGACATCACTTGCATTTTAAGGGTCGATAAACAGGTTTACCCTTTTGCAACATATATATTGGAAAGAGACAGAAAAGTTGTGTTTGCTCCAGCTATTGCTACCAAATTACCTACAATTTGAGGTTCAAAACGTTCCATCGGTCTGGTTCAGGTTTAACAGATCATCAACATCTAATAAGCAAAGTATGAGCCAGAGCACATCCTCTTTAGATAAAAGTCAATTCACTTAAAATCATTTAGTATACAGGTTTTTCCCTGGCTTGAGTATTAAAATTTTACTTTTTTCCATATCTGTGTAATGACAGGAGAGCTAAAGCTGGCTCTCAACTAACTCATAAATTAAAGATTATGGTTTTAAAATGATTATGGTTTCTGCACAGCTGTTGATTTGAAAATTTCATAACACCTAGACCTGGTATTATTTGGATATAATTTTTCATACAAATATCCTGCTTTTTGCTACCTACCAAAATTAGGTTTATTTTTTTAGCTTCTTTATCCCACACATATATCTATTCCGTAAATCCCATTAAGATGTCGAAATGTGAAAGTGCTGGACGTGAAAATGCTTGACTTTATTTTGAATAGCATCCATATCACTTTGTTAAATTGTTAGATCTGTTGGACAGATATATGATAATATGATGCATCACAGCCATATTCATTTGTTTTTATTTCATTAATTACACAATTTGCAAAAACAGATATTATTTTATTTACGATCAAGAAAAATGTTTAATCCATGGCATATATAATATCTCTTAAAATTTTTGGGAGAACGAGGCGCTAGCCCATCAACCAACATTAATATTTTTATATCTAGAACAACTAAAACAAGTTACAACTTAATTGTTTATTTTATTTTAACTATTTTACAATCAGTTAGTTTCTTTTCAAGTTACAGTTTATTATAATACAACCATGTCGGAAAACAAAGCTAAGCCATATTTTTCTTCATTGACATAAGGAATTCCCCAGCTTGCAACAATCCCTACTTTCCAATGTTCCGCCATATATGCACTTGGGACATTGAGTTTTACATTCACGTGTTGTGTTGGAATGTACATTTTAGTCTAATAACAAACAATAAAATTAATTCAGAATATATAAGCTACGTTAAAGATAAATAAATTACCCCTTTTGATGGTGGACATACGGTGATCAATTTAGTAAAGTTATGCCATACCTTCGTAGGATCTATAAAGTCTGCACATGCATCTGCTAAACCGAACTTCAGTTTAACATCTTTCCATTCGGCTTTCTCTTGCGCAAAAACATTCATTATTATTCGTATCTTTTCTTTTTTTGGAAAATCTATCAACGATATAGCATAACCACCAACTTCGATGGTAGTTTCATTTAAAGCCTCCAAATATAGATTAGTTAAATCCAAATATTTAGTCCAACTTTTAACATCAGACGGTCTTTGCTCCCATTCATACACTTCCTCACGTGGTATAAAAATTACTTCTGTTGTCTAGAATTGAAATAATATGCGGTGCGTCATTGTTATGTTGATAATTTATTTTAATTAAAAAATAAAAAACTTTCCACGGCAATTTGGACAACTACCAGTTAAATATTTGTTCTGACAACAGAATGAAGTTGATTTAAAATACAATGCTGTGTTACACACAACATAACAGAAGTTTTATGAAATTAACAACTATTTCCACGAAAGAAATTAAAATCATGATAAAGAGCAAAGACTTTAACCTTATATCATGACTTTAGGTAAATTGTATGTAAAAGGTTGCCTATTACAATGTGCGTTATTTCGTAATGTGAAAAAAATTCTAATGAATAAACTATCTATACTACTAAGTAGATACGGAAAATCGAAAAAAATTATAATATAAAACTGGTCGTTAAAAATTAAATTTTCTCAGATTCCGCCTAAAAAAATTCTTTGTGGTCAAAATCCATAAAAATCAATTTTTTTTAAAATAAAAGAACACGTGCCGCAAAGTCATCGAAGTTGATTTTTTGATAAAATCGTAAATATCTCTTGTAATGTTTTGTTTTTGAAGGAAATTTAATAGTCTACAAAACAAATTCAAAAGCCATTTATTCCTAAAACGAATATTTCGGATGATATTTTGCAAAAATTAGTACTTTTTCGTCATCTTTACTATTTATATTTTCTATAAATTTATGTCAGAGGATAAAGTATTGTAATCGATTCGTATTCAATGAATTTTATTCTCTCACAAATTGAAATTAAACTATCTCATTGGTTAAAATACTATTATTTGTATACCGATTTATAATTATTGGTATGTCTGTATCGAAGAAAACAGCAGACATCTCTATCGGAAATAGGGGCTATTAAAAAATGTATCACATTAATTGAAAGACGCTTTATAAGAATTTAACTAGGAGCCAAATAGAATTGAACAACATATATAAAAAATCTGGAGCCAGCATGCCAGATGAATATCGAAACATATTTATTGTTTAAAACTAGAGTTTAAGTTAACAAAATTTGAGAAAAACACACATCCATAGCAGCAGGGGCGTTATGAAAGGGTATTATGAAGTTTTAACGCTCGATTATAAGACGCTCAAACAATAAATGTACAGTAATTGCATGACTACTATAAAATTGAAATATTTTTTTTTAGTTTCCATTAGCTAAACTTTTTCCAGTTTTTTTAAAATTTTGGACAGTGTTTGTGATATTATATGTTCATTTATGATTTTCCAAAACAAACAATCAGTTTTAAAGGTCATTTAGTTTTTGAAATACGCGTCTTGTATATGAAATTGGTGAAAGTGTGTATTGCTCAGGACTGGAAAAGTAACAAAATGTGATATTACTAATTATAGACCAATAGCCGTACTCCTATCTGAAATATACGAGAATTATATTTTTTATTTTTTTAATAAAATGTGTTGTGTAGTAGGAATGGCAATATGTGTCACAACAACACATAAACACCTTTTAAGACCAAGGTCCCACAACGACATGCGTTCTAAGGATGTTAATGGACGCAAATCTTTTTTTTTGTTGTTTTAATATTTTTTGTTAAATAATGGATAGCTAAACGATAAATTTTATCACACATAAAATATGACATAGGCCAATATTTCATGATAGGAAAGAGAAAATAAAAATAAAATAAGAGATGAAAGCGAATTTGTTTTAAAAATTTGCAGGAAGAAAACTAAAACGGGGTTGCCAATAGTCCAGCTATTGACAAAATCCTTGATTATGTGACACACTATATCTTCCTCAATGATGGGCTTTAGCCCAGATATAGTTATATGGCTCATTTCTTCGAACAATCAACAGCGTGCCATCATCAAGGAATATGTGATTGTTAAGATTGAGGGTGCTACCGTTGACTGAATACAAATATTCCGCCAGCCCCCTTAAGATACAACCTTGGCTGGAGATATCTTACTACTATTGCCAGTGGTGTGTGATATCTCACGTTAACTTATATGCAAATACCAGGGACTGGAGTACACGGGGTCGTCACACCCATGGATTAAAAATAAAAAAATTAACAAATGATTAAAAACTGATCCATCCATGCTGAAGATTAATACACACATATCAAAAATTTTGGAAGACAACCATTTAGTATCTGACAACCAATTTGGTTTTTGAAACAAAAGATCACCAACTGATTTATTAAAATATGTGGCTCATCTTTAGAGCATCATAATTAAAAAAGGTGGTGAAACGTACGTTATCGCATTAGACATCTCAAAAGCATTTGGTCGAATCTGGCAATAAGCTCGTTGCATACAGCTGATACCGTCGTAAAGCTGATACAAATATTATTCTCACCGATACATTTCGGTATCCATCGATGATTTCTTTTCTGAGTCTAAATTAATTAACGCTGGTGTACCCCAAGGATCATTTTAATCCACCACTTTATTTTTAATTTATATCAACGAACTGTTAAAAATCACGAGTATCCCAATAAATAGTTTTGCAGACGACAGTACACTGCACAAGTCATCCGTTCCCCTATCTTAAAAATATGAAAAGCAGGACCGAATAAATGGAAACGCTTTCATAAATGTAAACGAGGACTATTGAACGTGCTTCAGAAGGTGCATGCACGGCAATAAGAGAAATATTGTTGTATGTATCGCGTATCCATAGGTAGCAGATCCTCTCATTGACCGGAATGAATTTCATTACGTCTTCTTGTTTGCGTACGCCGTACACCAACAAAACCAGTACCAAATTCTTTTCAGGAAAGATGACCTTTACAGTGTAAAGAGCAACTGCCCAAGTCTTGTTTTCCAATTACTGGCTGTCTAATTTCTTGCTGAGCTATGATATCCATCCTATACCTCTCAGACTCTGTTTCTAGATTTTTAAAAGCATCAGGAGCGCTCTGGCTGTATAGGTTCCACGTTCTGAATCGGTATTCTGGTCCTTTTTCTCTTCCAGGTAAAAATCTGTTTTGTTGTTCAGCAGCCAAATTCTGTAATTATGAAGCGGTAAAGTGATAAATTTTTTAATGAAAAGAAATGAAGGTCTGTTATTCTTTTTCTGATTTCCAAATCTAACAAATTTTTTTTCCCGGGGTTATACGGTGTTAACCTTAGGCCAAACCCAAATTTTCGTGAAGAGGTCCGGCCTCAGGTCGTCATAATAACCGTTTTACACGTTTATACAGCGATCCGCTTGATTCAAGTCAGGTACCCCCTTCAAGCCGCCTCTAACATGGAGAACAGACGCTTGGATCGCATTGGTTTTAAGACGCCAATTCGCCATAGTGTAGCGTCATAACCTTAGCAGTTTTTTCTCTGCTAGTCTCTGATATGCCAACCTAACGCCTCTAGTATAGATAAGCATGAGCCTGTCTGTCAGCATTACCATAGACGGCACGGCGGGGACATCGAGTTTCGGATCTCCCTACCTCGGCTACTCTACGGTATCTTAAAATCAAAAATCTGCTTAATATATGAATTAAAGAACAAAATGCACGAAATATACCACATAATCAGTTAATAGTTATTGGAAACGAAGAAAGATTTACGAAAAAATAAAAGATTAAGCACCTATCTCATTGTTTTGCACGACACCCATACCCCGTTTAACGTTGATGTGAATAACGTTAAGGAATTTTGGAACGCATCCTTACGTTAGCTTTAAAATATTGAACTATTGTATAGGTACTTCTGTTCCATCTGAAGTTAATCAGCAAAGAAAGAGAATGAAAAGAAATCGATTAAGTAGCTTTTTGTTTCTGCAAAGTCTGTCTAAAGAACATTGGTCTCAATGGACAACATATCATATGGAGCAACATTGTGCGTATTTACAAGAAAATATGAGAAAATATGTACCCACGTTTTTTTACCTTTGGGTCTTTTTTGGGGGCAGTTCCTGGTCGATGCGCATCGCAAAACAAAAATTAATCGTTAGGAAATAATTAAAAGAAAAAATTAAAAAAAAAATTGAAAAAAAATCGTGACATATTTGTCGGAATCTCCGTTTTAAAATATTATCCCTTAAAATATGGGTGTAATCTACGCCAAAAATTTTTGAAAATATTTTTATCGTAATCTATGGTCCAAATTCTAGCAAAATCATGTTTTTCCGTTTTTTTTTCAGACGCACCCATTTTTGTGAAGTTTGTGATCGAGGCAAAACATCGAATTTTGTAAGCGCCACTGACGGCCATGGTGTGAGTCAAAAAATCTGAAAAAATTTGATACTTGTTTTCTCATAAAGTACTACCTATTTATTTCCGAAGTGTGAGACACAAAAATTTTTTTTTTCACACTTAGTTGGCGTGAAATGGGGCATTATATATATATATATATATATATATATATATATATATATATATATATATATATATATATATATATATATATATATATATATATATATATATATATATATATATATATATATATATATATATATATATATATATATATATATATATATATATATATATATATATATATATATATTTTCGGTGACAATGGCTAATGTTTTAGCATTGGACCTCTAGATCAAACCTGGGAACGGCACAACCCGAGTTTGTTTCCCTTGTAATTAACATGGAAAAACGACGTTTTAAGCGTTTTATATCGAAAAAAAAGATATGGGTGGGTGCTCGAGGATTTTTTTTTTTTGAAAAATATAGCGGTTCTAAAATTCTTGATGAGTTATTTTCAAAAATTCATAACTTCGGTTCTATTAAAGACAGAAACTTCATTTTTGTTTTGTGTTAAAGTTCAAAGATGCTAGTTTAAAAAAAAAATAAAATTAACAAAAGTTATTTTCAAATTTCTATTGATATAAACAAATAAAATGTTGAAATCGATCTCCACCCACGTTCCACCCCAAATCGGGCTCTATTTAAGGTATGATTATATATATAGAAAGAGGCCATTATTATCTTTCTAAAAATACCACAAACTCAGTTCAAAAATGGACTTATACCACTTTCAAAAAAACGGTTCATATTCTAAATCGATTATTAATATCATTTATTTATTAACGTTTATCCCTGTTAATCTCTTAATGCCTTTAAGATATTGTCTAATACAGATGCCAAAAATCTATTTTCATATAATTTTACAAAGTTTTTTAAACAAAGCAACCATGGAAAAATAAAATTTTGAATGTTATTTTGTCGATTTTAAATTTAATAATTTCTTATAAATATCGTTGGTATATTTACGATCATAGAAAAAATTAAAAAGAATAAAACCTACTTCAGAAAAAACAAAAGAGGCACAAAAAAGTGAGAAATAACTCAATTGTGGCTTTTAGAAAAACGTATAAATTTTGAATAATTTAATTTAATATTATACTTAGTTAAATACAAAAATTACGCTTTTAAACAAAGATATTATATTGTACCATAAAAGTTATTTTTTATAATAGCGTTTATATTATGAAATTTATTTGTAATATAAAAATGTTCGAAGTCGGTGCCACATTGACGAATCATGCTTGGAACCGATTTCCAACAGTTTTGTATTACAACTAAATTTTATAATATATAATAATTATTATAAAAAATAAATTTTATACTATAACATCTTTGTTTAAAAGTGTAATTGTCTGTTTAAGAATAATTAAATTAAATTATTCAAAATTATTCTAAAATCCACAATTGAGTTATTTTTCATTTTTTTGTGCCTCTTTTGTTTGTTCTGAAGTCGATTTTGTTTTTTATTTTATTTTCTACAAAAAGGGTATTTGGACCACCGATAGTAATTATCATAATTTAAATATTTTTTTTTAATGCCGTTTTTTTAATAAACACAAAGCCATATTATCAATCAATCAATTTTTTTTCTAATTATTCGGTAGTGTTAATATTGATAGTGATAACAAATTATGAAATTAAATATGAAATTTTGAAATGAAAGGTTGCTTTGATTACAAATTTTATTTATACAAATTTAAATGTTTGTTAGGAGCTTAAGTGCTACTTTTTGTGTTGAGTCTATATAATTGTCAAACAATAGACTCAACACAAAAAGTAGCACTTTTGCTCCCAATTAAATATTATACTATTTTGTAATATATACCATACCAAAAATTGTTATTTTTGGTTCGGTTGGAAAAAAAATATTTTTGCATATTTACATAAATAAGTTTCTAATTCAATAACTTCACTTACACAAGAAAGTTTTATCAACGTTACTTCGATTAAAAATATTAAACAAATAATTTTTAGTTTTAAGAACATTATGTAGTGTTAGGATACTGTTAACCACATAATTTTGAAATGTACCTTCTGTATTTATACTTTTTAAAGTTATTTAATTAAACAACCATAATTTATTTGATTTAAATCTTACATCAATTATAACAAAAATATATATAATTATTTAACTCATGTTGGCGAAAATAATCGTGTCTCATACAAAGTATTTCGTTCTGCATGATTTATTACTCTTCATTACTTTAGTGATTCGAAAAGTATTAGTTTTAATGAGTGAAAATAAAATCAAACATAAAAAGTTTTGGAAGTACGACTAATAAATTAGGGGTTTCAAATTTAGGTTTGGTGCAAACACGCTTTATGTATTAAATTTCGATATAATTTGACTGTTCGTCGATTCTGCTGGTCAATTTCGATGCAACGGAGATGATGAAATTGTAGCTTTGAAATTCAAAAATATACTTATTACTTACGAATTGCTATATTCAAATCGTTTTTCTTAATTACTCGATAGAGTAGGGCCAAACCGATATTAAATTTCCGAATTCATGAAAAAAATTTACAGTATTTGGTCAAAAATTTAGGGTCAATCAGTAGTAAATTAAGGAAAACCAACTCAACTCGGCAAAAGTTCAGGAAAGGGGGTGGGGGTAGTTAAATATACGGCTTGCAGGTTTGAGGTTGGTTTTTTGCGATTTGTGGCTGTAATATGCATTCCATCAAGAAAAAAATATCGTAAAAGTTGGAGATAATTAAAAAATCTGAAACTTTGTACCCAACAAGTTAGAACATAACCTTAAACTTATGGAAAAAAACGATAAATGCTGTTTTTCGTTTTTTATTTTTATCTACCGCAAAACTAGTTTTTACTTCATCATTTAAACATTTTACATTTTTTAAATTGTGTGAAGTAATGCAATCTATCGAGAGAAAAAAACTCCGACCCGTATTTAGCCTAGTCAGCTTTATTAAAATTCCATCTAGGTTGAGGGGTAGATTTAGGAAGAGGGATTTGGATACTGGCCTCCTGAATAACTGGGCAATGTTGAGACTTCAGGAAACCTTGTATAAGACAGCTCTAGATATTGGAATAGGGTGACGTTATTCCTTTTTGTGGAAAAACAGAGGTCGGGATTGCAATCACTTCGCCATCTAGTGGATCTTTAGGTTTTTATATTTTTTACATCATATACTAGAAACATGTTGTTTCTATCGGCCCAGTCAGTCAGTTATATACCATTGGGATTGTTGTTTGACTAGGACCACTAAATGTGATGGCTATTGAAATCACCACCATTGTTGGTTGGTGAAATACTGGTAAAGTAGCAGCTGGCCACGCATTATTTGGGGGCTTGTATACGTTAACAATCTTTGTGCAGATATGTCAACAACAATAAGATGTATATCGCCCGTCTGTGTAAGTATATGGGTACAATTCATATGGTATATCCCGGCTTCAAGTTCCGTGGTTTTGACTGCAAATTATAGTATTTGGCACTATTTTCATGTGATTTCTTTAGGTTTTCAATGGCATTTCGGCATACAACACTAAATTTGTTGGTGTTGTTGTTTACTGAAAAATAGCCATCTTCGTCAAAACCCAGAACTTCATATAATTCGTATTTTTTCCCATGCAAAATTTGATTCTCACCAAATAGAATGAAATGTGGTGAATATCCAGTACTACCATGCTTCGCGTTTATCAAAGCTGATTCGAATTCAGAAAGATTTTTTTTTATTTTTGTTCTACGGGTGTGACAACCCCGCGTACTCCAGTCCCTGCTTTTGGCATATGGGTTAACGTGAGATATCACATACCACTGGCAATATCAGTGAGATATCACTAGCCAAGGTGACATCTTAGGGGTGGTGGCGGATGAACTGTATTCAGTCAACGGTAGCACTCTCAATCTTAGCTGTGAAATAATCCTTGATGATGAGACGCTATTGCTTCCTTGAGGAAACGAGCCTTCATGTAACTATGTGTGGACTTTAATCTTCAAGAAAGACGGTGCGTCACGGGATCAAGGAATATGCAACCAGCTGGATTATTGGCAACTACATTTTTGTTTTGTTTCGTCAAATTTTTATCAAAATTTGCTATTTACTTTTTAATTTACTTTTATTTTCTCTATTCTATCATAAAATATTGGCCTATGTCATATTTTGTCAGTGATAGGATTTTTTGTTTAGTTATTCATTCTTTAACTAAAAATATAAAAACAACAAAAAAAGAAAGATTTACGTCCATCAACACCTTTGAACGTATGTTGTTGTGGGACCTTGGTCTTAAAAGGTATTTATGTGTTATTGTGACACATATTGTAATTCCTACTACACAACACATTTTATTAAAAAAAAAAAAAATAAATAACCGTTGGTCTTCTTTAATAAACGATCAAATGGCAGACAGGAGTATTCGGTTAACTCTTTCCGAGGCGTTACTCTGAGGCAAATACTTAGGTGTGGGTGTATGATTCACACCATATTTATCCAAAAACCCTTTAAATGCGACGGGGCAAAATTGTTGCCCATTAATAACACTGTTTGTGGCACTGAGAAGCAAAGAAATATTTTTTTGAGAAAAATCAATGGTAGAGTGAGCAGTAGCTTGTCGTAAAGGCTGGAGACAAACAAAACGCGATAATTTATCCAATACAATCAAAATGTAGCAATTTTCCAATTTTGATTTCGGGTAAGGTCCAAGGAAATCCAGGTACAAAAACTGAAAAGGTCTGAACACTTCATGTAAAGATCCCATTAATGGTCGAGTGATGTAATTCACAGGCTTACACGTCTTACAGATCGCACAATCTTTAATATACGATTTTACATTTCTAGCCATACCAACCCAATAGAATTGCCGTTGTAGACATTCTAGCGTCTTTGCAACTCCCAGGTGTGCGGAGGTTGGTGAGTCGTGTGCCTTTTCGATCAGGCCAGTGCGTATACCTACAGGAACAATTAGTTTCCATTCGCTCGGAATCAATTCGTCATAATCAGAACCTGAATTAAAGATAATCAGCAATTTTTCATTTTCCAACTTTAAATTTGATGTATCAGAACCTTTTTCCAAAAATTTTCGAATTGTCTCTCTATACTCCACATCATCAAAATGAGCTGAGGCCAAATCAATGTAAAGAGAAGAGGTGGGTTTAGAAAGAAATGGCACTTTATTTTTAGTAATGGATGTTGGTTTATTTACATTATGAAGTTTATGCTTAACATTTCATTTCCTAAATTTACGTTTTGGGTAGTAGGACAATTTGCACTATTCGATTGTGAAATCTCGTTGACCTCAGTTCTACGTGATGTTCCACGAGGCATCTGTCTTGAGATGAATCCTTCCTCAGACCAAACTTCTTCCAGATTTCGATAACGGGCAATTAAAAAGTCAATTGTACTAATGGTGTTTAATCTTAAGCCAGGTCGCATATTCTACCGAACAATTTGAATAAGTTCGATATCTGAATATGGAATATGCAAGGCACTGGAGATCATAAACGTATCACTGAATAATGACATGAAATTTTCATTTGTCTCAGGTCAGATTTCACCCGATGTGAAAATGTAATTTTTTCTCTCTAGCAAAAGACAGAAAAACAGCATATTCTACCTTAGATGAAAATGTTTTGAGCTCGTATCGCTAACTAGGGCGTCTCGTGAACAGATTTTTACTCACAAAAAAACTGTATCTTCATCTCTTATAGCAAAATTTTCTATTTTTTGCATAATCCATTGAAATGAGTTCAATTTCTACAAAAAAACTATGTCAACTGAAATAATATAAGTAAAAAATTAAAGGATAATTTATAAACAAAAAATATAACCAAAATCTAAACATTCAGAAAAAGAAAAACAAACGAAAAGAAAATTCGAATTCAAAGATAAACCCAGCTTAAAATTTCTAACATTATTACTTCGTTTCTTGTTGTGGATACATTCAGGTATTTTTTGTTTATTCTTCGGTTCTGTCAATGACCAATTAATGAGTTTATTTTTCAAAAGTAGTTTAATGAAAATAATGTTCTAAGAATGGATTAAATGAACGATTTGATGGAGATTAATGAATTTTCTTTCCATACAAAGCAAAGCATTATTTTTCAATTATCAGAAAAACAAATAGTATAAGTTTTCAAAAATAATTTCCACAGAAATGGATATTTTTATCAAATTAACGGTTGTCCTTTCTCAAACAAATGTTTTACTTAATTTCCTTTGGAATTTTTTCTTGTTTGAAAAAGGTGAGAGCTGACTATACATTTTCTATTGTTATGTCAGTGTGATTGTTTTTAATTTAATTCAATAAAAGAAAAATATTTTCCGTTTTCATTATTTCAACGCTTCGACGAAATCCTGATTACCAACATAATTTTGTTTTATACTTCCAAGAAAGATAGCTGCAATCATCAAAAAAATTTAATTTTATTTAGTTTTTCAAATGTCTTGATTTTTGCTTTGTTTTATGAAAGCCGTCCTAACATTATTTCTGATATTACGATTCATTTTACATTCTCTTTGTTCCAGTTTATAATATCTTTTATTCCTACAATATCAGATACCACAAAGTTTCTTTTTTACCATTATACAATATAAGAACAAGACACTTTTATTTCAAGAAAAGTACATGATGCAAACAATCTAACGACAGATAAAACAAAAGAGATACAAATGTAAAAACTTTGTCGTATTTTCAAATAAAAAATTTCTTATAACAAGAAGAACGAAAAGACATAAAAGAAAAAATGCTGAGACTAATTACATAAAGATACATTTATTTCCATTGTATTATCTGAATCCTGTACCATTGTTTTTATAATATTACAAAGATAATATTTTGTAGAGATTTTGTGCTTTTTTTGGATTGTTTAATATAAAGCTTATATTTTTGATTCCATGAGTATTTGAAAAGTTTATGTCTTGATGTGCTTCTTTATTTTTAGCTTTGTTATTATTAATGAAAGTTAATTCAAAATTAATAAGAATAAAAAACCAGATAACTAGACGATACCACTACTTCTTAACTGCAAGAAATCAGAGTCAAAAATCAATATTCAATCTAAGTCATATTTACTCAATATCTTATCCACATCCAATCCATATTCAATCCATATCCAATTCATATCCAATTCATATCCAATCCATATCCACTCCATATCCAATTCATATCCAATCCATATCTAATCGATATCCAATCCATAAACAATCCATATCTAATCCATATCCCATTCATATCCAATCCATATCCAATCCATATCCAATCCATATCCAATCCATATCCAATCCATATCCAATCCATATCCAATCCATATCCAATCCATATCCAATCCATATCCAATCCATATCCAATCCATATCCAATCCATATCCAATCCATATCCAATCCATATCCAATCCATATCCAATCCATATTCAATCCATATCCAATCCATATCCAATCCATATCCAATTCATATCCAATCCATATCCAACCCATATCCAATCCATATCCAATCCAGATGCAATCCAGATTCAATTCACATTCACAATCACTTTTTCAAGATGGCGAAAGAATAACATGTTTGGTTATTTCGGAGAAAAATTATTTTCATTTATATTTAATTTGTCTATTATTAAATTTTGATTTATCTGATCATTTATCGATTGTGGTGATTGTGAATAAACTGTTAGATAGTGTGCAATTATAATATCAAAATTGTTTTGTTTCAACAATAAAGGAATTCAACAAAATAGTTAAAGTGAAAAAAATTAACGCCTAGTGCCATTCATTACTTAACCTTATAAAATGTCACTTTCATCAAACAAATTGAACTTCAAAACTTTGCGTAATGGTAGAACAGTCGAATCATCTGCTCCTATAGATCAGAATACTGAAAAAGATGAGGCGTTACTTGATGATATTGATGAAAAGAAACTATTTGAATTGAAAGAGCCAAATAATAAAAATCTGCTCGACGCCATTAAAAGTAGTGTAATTAATTGCACGAAACAAATCGATGTTTCATCGATGTTAAAATCTACATTATTATCACACATAAAAGAGGAAACTCATAAACTACAAGAAGCTCAAAATGAAACCAACGCTCGCGTTGCTGATTTAAACAACGATTTAATAAAAGTAAAGCACGAATTGAATTTTCTGAAGCAAAAAGAAATGTTTAATGACGTTATTATTATGGGATTTCCAGATACAAATATGACTGCCAATGAAATCATTACTAAATTGGATTCTTTCTACAAATTTGGATTAGATAATGTAGCATCTTCTCATAAAATAGTACTTGGGAAACGATCACATATTATCATGCAATTAAATAGTGCAGAAACTAATCAAGTATAATGCGAATGAAAAAATCATTGGGTCCATGCTATGTCCACCAAATTTTAACCAACATTAATAGCAATAATGGTAATCAAATTTATTTTCAAGATCGACTAACGAAGGAAAACCAAAAACTTCTAAGCGACCTGCGAGATCTTAGAAAAAACAAAGTTATTCATCACTATTGATATCGTCATGGAAAATTTTTCATCAAAGTTAAAGAAGGAGACCTTCAGTATAAATTTATTACAAATACTGACGACATCGTTACAAATGACGTAAATCATCCGTAATCGAAATTGATGTTAATAATAATAATAATACAAAAATACACAAGCAGCTGATAGACACCAATAATATACATACCGTTTTTTTTTCCGAGGTAAAACTGGATGTAGATAATATTATATTAATCTTTTTTTTTAATTTTAGTCTTGAAAAATATTTCTGAAATTTGTGAACTCTCTAAGTAGAAAAAAAAATAATTTTCATATTACTGATTTTTAAACATCTAATATGTCAAACTTGGCAGAAAATACTCATTTTCTAAGTTTAAATAAATTCAAAAACAATATTGACACAATTCAAGGTATAAACATTTTATATATAAATATTAACAGATTAAGAAATAAGTTAGAAAAGCTAGAAGAACTGCTATGTTCCTTACAGATTAACATAAGTGTTATAGTGCTTGTGGAAACGTTTCTACAAGAAAACGAGTTTAGCTATTTTAATTTGAATGGATATAAATCTTTTCACCATACTAGACAGGGAAGAAGTGGAGGTGGAGTATTGATTTTTACAAGTTTAAATCTAGATTTTGATATTGTTTTGCAGATTCCTTTAATGAAAATGATTTATTAGTTATTAAATCTAGGCAAATTAAAATGACCTTAATTGCAATATATCGTCCACCACATACTAATCTCAGTTTGTTTCTGAAATATTTTAATGATATTCTTGAAAAATATAAATTATCGTTTATAATTGGTGATCTAAATATTAATCTATTAAATGACATGGACACACAGACTAATTAATAACTATAAACAAATCATTGGTATGAATGGATTCAAAATTATAAATAAGATTCATAAAAATTTTTATACTAGAAAATCGATCTCTATAAAAACGCTACTGGATCATGCAATGACTTCGGTGTCTGATAAGTTTTTGGTTTATCTTGGTGATACACATTTAAGTGACCACCGATTTATAGTAATAAATAAATCAAGAGCAAAATTGGATAATAGTTTAATTACAATCAATAAAGTTAATGAATCTAATGTTATTCAACAAATATCTGAGCTTAACTTTGAAACCCTATGTTTTGAAAATTTACACAAAATTCTAGTAAAAACTATTGAGCATAATAAAACAACAATATTAGCTAAAAAAAATATTAATTATATGAAAAGCCTTGGTTTACATCGTCCTTAAAACGGTCAATTAAAATACGAAATAAATTTTATATACTGTCCAAAAAATATATCCAGAACGAATATTTTCGTATAAAATTTCTAGAAATGAAAAAATTTGTTAAAATTAAGATATTTGAACTAAAATCTAACTACTATTCCAAACAATTTGAAAACAGTACGAACAACCCTAAACTGTTTTGGACCTTGATCAAAGAGGTATTATATAATTCTCCTATGAACGATTGCGAAAATTCTGCATTAATATCATTAAAAATTAATGGAATAACTGATAGTGATCAACAAAATGTAGCAAATGCGTTTAACAAATTCTTTGTAAATGTCTCAAATAACATAACTATGGGTATAAATTATGAACAACCTAATTACTTGATTCCTATTATATCCAATGCAAATAGTCTCAATGAATTCTCACCAACTTGTTCAAATGAAATCTCTGACATTCTTGTTCAGATAAATGCAAATTCTTCAATTTGGTGGGATGGCATATCAACTAAATTATTGAAAAGCTTACCAGATCTCTCAGAATTTCTAAGCAACTCAATCAATTTATCATTTACTAATGGTATATTCCCTGATCAATTGAAAATTGCTAGAATCAAACCACTTTTTAAAGCGGGAAATAGATTAGAATCGTCTAACTATCGACCTATATCCATTCTATCGGTCATGTCAAAGATATATGAAAGAGCAATTCATACACGTCTTCACAGTCATCTAATTTCGAATAACATTGTTCACCCAAATCAGTTCGGATTTACCAAAAAAAGTAGCACATTATCAGCCACACTTAATTTTATGGAACAAATCTATGACCATTTAGAAAGAAAGTACTTTACTGCAACCATGTGTCTCGATTTGAGGAAAGCATTTGATTGCGTCTTTTATGAGATTCTTATAGGAAAACTTATAGTGTATGGTGTCAAAGAGGCAGCATTGGAACTGATAATAAATTATTTAACAAATAGGAAACAATTTGCTCAAATAAATAACATAAAATCCAATTATGAATCAGTGCAATCTGGGATCCCACAAGGATCAATTTTAGGCCCAATTCTTTTTATCATTTATATAAATGATATTTTTAAGCTTAATCTAAATGGTATTCTACAACTCTATGCAGATGACGTAGTGATTATTTACAAAAATCAAAATATTGAACAATTAAAACAAGATATGGAAGACGACTTAAATACTCTTACACAGTACTTTGATGCGAACAAATTGAAAATCAATTTTGAAAAAACGAATTTCATAATTTTTCAAATCAAAACAGACAAAACTAAGCATTTCGATAGCATTTTAATTGGAAAAAACGAAATAAAACGCGTAAATTCCATAAATTTTTTAGGGTTGGAAATAGATTCAGCGCTTAATTGGAAAAATCATATTTGTAATATAGGTAAAAAAATTATTCCATTTGTTTGTACTTTAAATCGGGTAGGGAAATATCTTACACAGCATATTGCCGATGTTGTGTATTTTTCGCATATATTATCTCACATTTCATACCTAATATCAATTTGGGGATCAGCTTATCCCTCAAACTTAGGTTTATTGCAAACTTTACAAAATAAAACCATTAAAGCCCTTCGAGGATTGCCCAACTCAACTGCAAGCAATAAACTGTATAGTACAACCATACTTCCTATCAAACAACTGATTAAATTTCATTACATGGTGACCTTGTTTAAAATTCAAAACAATATGCTAAAATTTAATAGCACCGTTATAAAAAATTTTGATATAACCAATCGCTCAACCAGAAGCGCTTCAAATATACGATTACCAAATTATAAATTAAAACTATCACAGAACACTATTTTCTGTTCTGGAATAAAATTATACAATAATTTAGAAGAAAGCTACAAACATAAAAAATTAAAAGATTTTAAAGTGTCATTAAGAGAACAATTGTTTATTGAATTCTTAGAAGAGTACAGCCTAACACATAATATTTAACTTTTGAAGTTTTGTTTGTTTAATTATCTAGTTAGTTTAATCTTTACTAATATCTTTAGTTGTCTATGTATTATTTTTCTATTAGTTTTTTGTAAACTTCTTTTATTAGAATTAAGATTTGAATTATTTTCTAATTAATTATTAAGTAATAATTTTTTTTTTTGGTAGAGAGTGTATTAATTATTATAAGATTTTTTCCATGTATTATAAAATTAATTTTTTTTTGGAAAATTGAATAAAAAAAAAAAAAAAAAATTCATATCCAATACATATCCAATCCATATTGAATCCATTTCCAATCCATATCCAATCCATATCCAATTCATTTTCAATCCATATCCAATCCATATCCAATCCATATCCAATCCATATCCAATCCATATCCAATCCATATCCAACACATATCCAATCCATATCCAATCCATATTAAATCCATATCCAATCCGTATCCAATCCAAAACCAATCCATATCCAAACCATATGCAATATCCAATCCATATCTAATTCATATCCAATCTATATCCAATCCACATCCAATCCATATCCATTCCATATCCAATCCATATCCAATCCATATCCAATCCATATCCAATCCATATCCAATCCATATCTAATCCATATCCAATCCATATCCAATTCATATCCAATCCATATCCAATCCATATCCAATCCATACCCAATCCATTTTCAATCCATATCCAATCCATATCTAATCCATATCCAATCCATATCCAATCCATATTAAATCCATATCCAATCCATATCCAATCCAAAACCAATCCATATCCAAACCATATCCAATATCCAATCCATATCCAATTCATATCCAATCTTTATCCAATCCATATCCAATCCTTATCCAATCCATATCCATTCTATGTCCAATCCATATCTAATCCATATCCAATCCATCTAAAATCCATATTAATCCATAATCCGTTATACGCATGGAGGGATCAGTTTTTATATTAATTTTGTTAATTTGATTTTTTATTTTTGATCTACGGTGTGACAAGCCCGCGTACTCCAGTCCGTGCTATTGGTATATGAGTTAGCGTGTGATATCACATACCACTGGCAATAAAAGTGATATATAACTAGCCAAGGTGATATCTTAGGGGTGCTAAAGGATGAACTGTATTTAGTCAACGGTAGCACTCTCAATCTTAGCTAATGAATATTCTTTGATGATGGCACACTGTAGCTTGCTCGAAGAAACGTGCCTTCATATAAAAATATATTTGAGCTTTAATCATTGAGGAAGAAAGTACGCCACATAATCAAGTATTATGCTATTAGCTGTACTATTGGCCAACCCATTTTAATTTTGTTCCTGCTAAGAAACAAATTTGCTTTTTATTTCTTATTTTATTTTTATTTTCCCTATCCTATCACGAAATATTGGCCTATGTCATATTTTATATGTGATGGGATTTATTGTCTAGTTATCCAATATTTAACAAAAAAAAATAAAAAAATAAAAAAAAAAGATTTACGTCCATTAACATCCTTAGAACGCATGTTGTTGTGGGACCTTGGTCTTAAAAGGTTTTAATGTGTTGTTATGACTCATATTGTAATGCCTACTACACAACACATTTTGCATTTAAAAAATAAATATCTAATCAATATCCAATCGATATACAATTCATATCCAATGCATATCCCATCTATATCCAATCCATATCCAATCCACATCCAATCCATATCCTATCCATATCCAATCCATACCCAATCCATATCCAATCTATATCCAATCCATATCCAATCCATATACAATTCATATCCAATCCATATCCAATCTCTATCCAATACATATTCAATCCATATCCAATCCATATCCAATCCATATCCAATTCCTATCCAATCCATATTCAATTCATATTCAATCCATATCCAATCCTTATCCAATCCATATCCAATACATATCCAATGAATATCCAATCCATATTCAATCCATATCCAATCCATATTCAATTCATATCCAATCCATATCTAATCCAATCTCTAAAACAATGTTTAGCTTTTATAAATTCATTTTGTTACCAACGTAATGATAACAGGTTTGATAACATAGAAGACGCCTGTTCTAAAGTTCGCTTGACTGACCGAAGGGTGTGTGTGTGGGTGTGTGTAAACAACTACTATAACCACCTGATAGAATATCAGCTATTATAAACTCAAAACATTTTTTGCGTTGGCTCTCCGTCTATAAGTAGGCCAGCACTCTTAGTAAACAAAGTTCAGCTGAAATAATTATACGACAGGGCTGCGCCAAAAATATAATAGCGAATGTAAGCACGTTGAAATTTTTCAAATAAGGTCTATGTATCAGCTACGCAGCTTGTGCATTTAGCAAAAATAGCTTTTAGCTTCTAATTAGACATGTAAAATTTAGGTAATACTTAAAATGGGCTGTAGAATAAACGAAAACATTCGAAATGATTCCAAATGTCCATAACTGTCCACAACTAGGTATTCCGAGAAAAAAATTAAGTTTTACGCTTCATAAGCCAACGACCTCCTCGAAAGCTAGGGGTGGAATTAAGAAACTGAACTGCCCCATGATTCCAAACACTTCCTCATTCAGTGATTTTACTTTATCGTCCTCAAAATCTTAGTAGTTAAATTGATTCTTACCAGAAATTTTTATTTCAAATATTTATAAGAAAACCCTGAATGTTTAAAATTTATAAATTGTCAAAAGCTTAAACTCGAAAATTCAAGATATAACACGAACAAAACAATAAATAACCTTAACAAACTAAAAAATTTGAAAAATGTTCAAAAAAAATTTTCCTTTTGAATAAAATACGATTCTTAATTTTAAATTCTAGAGACAAAAAACAAAATTACTTTATCAACAAAATTTTCCTTTTGAAAATTTTTTTTTTGTTTTATTTCAATTGAAGAATTTTCTTATTGTTTTTTTTTAACAAAGTTTATTTTTTTCTCTATTTTATTTAAGACATTATAAATATGTCTGGTAGTTATTTTTGTTGTTATTTTTGGAAAAGCTGTTTTTTCAACAATTAATCTTAATTAAGTAAAAAAATATTTAAAGTTTTTCAATTTTCTTTTTGTTAATGCGAGTAAAAAATTTTAAGTTTTAATAGATTAAAGGTTGGATTTTATAATGCAACTGGTAGGTCAGGAGTATGGAATTGATTTATATTGAAAAAATTTTCTACCTGAGCATAGGAAAAGTCTAATTTCATATAGTGTTAAATCATTTTCGCTAAATAACAAATTATAGTTGCTATGTTCTTTTCATAAAATTTTACAAAGATTTTAAATCGAAGCAACCATGAATAATAGAATTTGAATTTGGAATGTTATATTGTCATTTTCCAATTTAATAATTTACGATAAATATTCGTTTTATTTATACTACGTAGAAAAATTGCATTTCCTACGCGAGATAAAAACATTTGGCGTTCGAAAACAAATGTTTACTCACGGAAAAAAATAGTGTTTTCATCTCTTGTAGGAAAATAGACTATTATTTTGCTTTAAAACAATGCTGTTATTGAGATTACCACGCCTCAATCATTACATAAATAAAGAATTAAATTATAAATTTAACCTTTAAACATAACAAATGTCAAAATCTGCATACAATAACCACAACAAAATTGAAATAGAATCCAAAACGTTTCACATATAAATGGAATGGAATACAGCTCAAAGCAATCTAAACTTTAAAATAAAAATAAACAAAACAAAGCATATTTGCAAGGTAAAATGGTTTGTTGGGTTTTGAAATTTTGCAAATTATATTGTGGTTTGAGGATTTGTTATTTAACCGATTACCAATCGTTGGGGTTTTTAGTTTTAAAAAAAACCACAAAATTTAGATGATTAGCTCTATTGTTTGAAATTAGTTGAAGTTCCTTTGGCTACGGTTAATGGTTAACCGATCCGATTAAATTAAAAGCCCAATTGGATTATAATAGCGATATTAGATTCCACGTCAATGATTCTCACTATTTCAAACATGTTAACATTAGATTTCATTTTCATAAGAAATACAAAATGGTTTATTTCTTTTGGCTTTAGAATCTTTAGGATAAATATGTATTACATATAATTTTGTAACAACAACTCAACGGTATGTAGCGCATTAGATATCTCAATATCATTTGGTTTGATCAACAAGCTCGTTGCAAATGATTTACATTTCGCCCTCGCTCGAGAAGTTTATTCACAATTTTATAGCTGATTGATACATTAATTTGTCTTTTTGAAGTTATTACTATTTTAAAGGAAATCATTCGAATTTGAAATAAAATTAGGTTGTTTATTCACAATTTTGTATATGACTAATGACTATATACAAAATTAAAATATTAAAATATTTTGTATATGACTATATATATATTATTCATGACATTTTGTTCTTCAATTAATTTTTAAGGAAATCGCCTGAATGTTGTTCATTATAAAACAAAAATGTAGAAATTATAAATCATTCACAATGCACTTTTTTACTTCAACATAGTTTTAAATTATGTGAAGTAATGCAATCTATCGAGAGAAAAAACTACCATACAACTGGTGGTTTTTTCCTCCCTGTTTTTAATGTTTGTTGGGAGCATACAACATTCGTTCGTGAATGAATTTTGATGACAATTTGGAAAAAGATGCAAATATGTAAGACAAGATGCAAATATGTATGACTGATTGATTTTTGAGCGATAGTGAACAAAGTGGTGGGAGTCCCTCGAGCACTTGCTTTTTGAAAGCTCAATAACATCTGTACCTGATAATTGAACTGGATGAAAATTGGTACATAAGCATTTAGTATGGTTCACAGTTCTGCATTCCAACTTCCGGTTTTTCACTTCCGGTAAAAAAAACTTTTTGTTCCTTTTTGAATTTTTTTCAGTGTCTTTATGCACACTACAGCCTACATTAATGAAGTGATTATGATGAAACTTATGACATAGTTTCCAATTAGTGTGAGAAGATAGTGATCATCTTTTGGGACACATTGATCAAAGTGGCGGGGGGGTCTACCACACAAATGCGGACTTTTCACACTTTGTTTTTGAAGTTTGTTGGGAGTATACAGACTTCATTCATTAATCAAGTTTAATGACACTTTGAAAAAAGATGGGCTATTGGGCCCGATTCAGTAAAATCTTTTATCGAAAATTTCTGTTATTCTTTTATTTTTTGTATGAAATTTTATAACGGGAAAATAAAATTTCATACAAAAAATAAAAGAATAAAAGAAATTTTCGATAAAAGATTTTACTGAATCGGGCCCAATATTTTGACAACGTATATCGAAAAAAAATCGACAATTTTTAAAAAATCTGAAATTTTGATATATTGTTGGTATTCACGAAAGAAAAAAAGTTATTTCTGGTTTTATTTTTTAAGTACTCTAAATCGGAGTTTTTTAGGCTTTTTCATGTAGTTTTGGTAATGAAATCAATGATTTGTTATTGAATCCCATAAATTTCATGCGATTTATGTATATTTTTGCAACTAAAGAGCAAAATGGTTGAATAATCGAAATGTGTGAGTTGAAAACTAATAATTTTTCTCTTTTCCGCTAGGCGGCGCGTTAAACCTTGGTTTACTTCAAAGCTCATATCTCAAAAATCGTCCTTTTTTTTGTTTTTCACAAGTTTTAAAGTAAACACATGCAGCTATGAAATTAAAAAATAAAAAGTGAGAGATGCCATATGGATTTTTTTCTACGATTTTTTTAAATTTTAGTATATGAAAAATTGAAGATGTTGAAAGTAAATCACAATCTTCGATCGTTGGAATCTCCAATCCTCATTCTCAATAAAATTCTGTTTTTCAATAAGTAATGCACAGAATATGTTTGAAATTTAGTACAGATATTAAAATATAAAATTTTCAATATATTAGATTCACATTTAGTAAAGGATAATTAATTTGATGTAAAAACAAATGTGAATTTTTCGTATATCAAACTTTAAAAAATCGTAGAAAAAAATCCATATAGAATCTCTCACTTTTTATTTTTTAATTTCATAGCTGCATGCGTTTACTTTAAAATTTGTGAAAAACAAAAAAAAAGGAAAATTTTTGAGATATGAGCTTTGTAGTAAACCAAGGTTTAACGCGCCGCCTAGCGGAAAAGAAAAAAATTATTAATTTTCAACTTACACACTTCAATATTCAATCATTTTTCTCTTTAGTTGCAAAAATATACATAAATCGCATGAAATTTATGGGATCTATTATCAAAACATTGATTCCGTTACCAAAACTACATGAAAAAGCCTCAAAAATTCAACTGCGCATAACTCTGATTCAGAGTATTCAAAAAATAAAACCAGAAATAACTTTTTTTCTTTCGTCAATACCAACAATATATCAAAATTTCAGATTTTTTAAAAATCAAAAATTGTGAATTGTCATTCACATCACATGTTTCGCATAAACCATTGCCCGTAACTTCAACTCGTTTCAAGTACTCTCTATAAATTTGCCGTGGTCCGTGTCCATTTATTAACTGAGACCTTCCAACGTATCTTTCATTCGTTGAAGGTCACCTGGTGCAGCCCTTTTTTATTTGCTTCCTTTCAACTCTACTGTTTGTGTTAAAAGCACGGTTATATAATTTGACCTTCTCCTTTGGAAGAAGGTCTAGAGGGATTGTACCCGCAATTGCCTGAGACGAGCTGGTAGGGATGGATCTGTAACCTCGCAGCATATTTCACTAAGCGCTTAATAACTGTGCATTACGCTTAACGTTGGTTCGCCTATACCCACCAGCTAAGCAGTATGACAAAATATTTTCCACTACAATCTTATAAATAAGATGTAGTGTAGTTCTATCAATACCCCACCATTTGTGAGACAACCTTGTGAAACTGCAGATTTCTTGCATATCCGTATTATATGACTTGAGACACCCAGCTTTTCATCCAAATCAACACCAAGGTATCTCGTTGGGCTAACCATTTTGATTGTGATATCATTCACTTTAATGGTTGATGGCCTTGCTCTATCGTACTTTCTCTTTAGCTGTAGCATAACAGTTTTTTGCTCTGACATGCTTAGCTTGTTTTTTTCTGCACCAAGAGATTTCGTTTAATGCTGCTTGACCTCTTTCTTGTAATTATATTCTAGAATCATCAGCGCACGTGACTTCTGAAACTCAATCGATCATACTAGTATCAAATACCATATTCCATAGAGTAGGACCAAGAACAGACCTTGCGGGGCTCCTCTTGTAATAGTCTCTGGAGATTAGCTGAACAACCGAGTCTTGTTAGGTAACTCATGACACTAGTCTACCATAGATTATCGAAAGCACCCGATATATCTAAGAAGATGTCCAGACAGTACTTTCATCGGTTGACTGGACAGTTTCTATTAATTTGCAGACTGCGTCCACGGGCGAACGTGCCATTCTAAAGCCATATTGCTTATCCGACAACCCACAATTCAAACCAATGCAGTTTAACCCGTTTTGTTTATTACTTTTTCGAAGATTTTACTCAAAACTGAAAGCCTGATTGGTCGATAAGGTTTAGGGTCGCTAAAGTCTCTATCCTGGCTTTTTAGAATTATAATAACCCGACCAATCTTCTACTCTTTAGGAAAGATACCATATCTTGAGCAGCTGTTGAAGAGGTTTAAGCAAGTAGGAGCTATAACCTTCCAGGACTGCTATACAATTACAACTTCTATTAAATCCAGACCAGGAGCTTTGCCACGTTTCATACTCATCACAGTCTCGTCAAGGTCATCGACTGTGACACATCATGAGAGACCCTGACACATCATGAAAGACATATGGTAACTGTGTAATTCTTTTGATCTCAGCATGCTCAGGTGTGTTCTCTGTATCATCTGATAGCAGGGTGTCAAATTCTTGGAATACTATTCAGACAAATTGTCCAAAGCACTAACACTGATGCCCATTTCACGTAAATTCTTTTCTTATTAAGAATTTGGTTTTTGCATTCAGGATTAACCTCCACTACTCAGTTAATATCTGCTGCAGATCTCACACCAATCTTGAAGATAGGTTTGATCATTGTTGTTTCGCTATCAAGACCATTTTGCCTTATAATAGCAGATGCTAGTTCCACTTCAGTAAGGCCAACTCTGACGCCCTTTATTATTATTTGTGGCATCGGTTTCTTGGGCTGACTTATCAAAAACCCAGCATTTTTAACGATTCGTTTTCTCTAACAGCATTGAGATCACAGCTACGGTCAGTAATCAGCAGAATACCATTGTCTTTTGAGTTTTTCATCGCTTTTACTCTCATACCTCTGTCACACGGATTGACATTGGTTGAGAGACCAGTTTTATTCCATTGCACGCCTTGCCAGGGAGGTGGATTACCAATGCTTTTGTTCTTTTATTTTTGTTGTCCTTATTTTTGCGTTTTGGCTTTTGCCACGTTTTCTGTTCCTCTTTCCATTTTTCCTCTCGCCACCAACTAGGGTCCACTCTTCCTTTAGTACGACTGCTTCATTAGCCGTTTCCGTTTCACTTCCATTGGATTCAGTCCCGTTTCCACTCATTATGTTATTTTGATGCTGCTGTGGGACGACTACAGCATCTGACTGTTTGCTATTCTGTGTCTGAACAGTCTCAGCATATGAGATATTCTGGTTTTGCACTTTCTTATGTACCTGAATTTATGTCTTGATCACGACATTTCCATCGTTTTGCTTAGATTTAGGTATCTGTATTTTTTATATCATATAATTATTTAATAAATCGTTGACCCCTTTCGGGATCTTAAATTAAATATTGTCATTATTTTCCTGTTTAGCTCCAGGAGCAGAAACATCGATCAACATATTTGTATAAGGCATTTGTATTGCGCTTATCACTTGGATCTGGTTATTTAATATCTACTTAGGACGAGTTTTCATCAGTGTGGCTAAGTTGACTAGAATAGTTCTAGCATTATGTTAGCCAGACCTTGCTGAACTGAGTCAATAACACAATCAATTTCGCTATCTATTTTGAGAAGTTCCTCATTGTCCCCATTTTCTCGCTTCTTTGTGATATAACTCTCTTTAGACCCATTTCCTCGGCAGATTTTAATTTTGGCTCTACATACATTTGCTTCTTACCACTACTACTCACCATCTTGTACAATAAGTCGGACGAAGTATTAGCCATATGAAAGGTTTTTGTTTCACGCCGAAGGCGAAACCTTCACTTTGTTTTCTCCCTGCGACCTCGGAGTGGTGCTTCCAACAATAATAAACAAAATCACTTTGTTGTTCGTTAGTTGTCAACGTTCAGCCATCCTTCTCATATGTAGTGTTACTACAACCTGTTCTGCAGCGATATTGTTGTAGGTTATAAGGCTGTTTTTCTTAGCACTTCCGACATCTTTGTAGTAGATAACATAAACCTTGGTTTTCTACTCCGAAATTCTACACATTAGTAACTATACAGGTTGCTTCAAACGCTTTGATAATGACCAATTTTATATCTGCGATACAATGTTGCGGTATCAAAACACCAGTAAAAATACTAACTTTATCTTTATTTATTGTTTATATGTTGTGCTTAGCCAACACTTTCTGTCTTGCTTTCCTGGATATAAAGTGCAGCACAATCTAGTACCTGCATACCCGAGATAAAGTTAAAAAAGTTTTGAATTTTCTTTGCTATGGAACTTCATGTCCACTGAAATTCTGATTATGGGATATGTGGATGAGCTTTCGCAATTGTCTTGTAGTGTTTGTGGACTTGGTTACTACGAATCATAAAACCAAAAATGTCGGCAGCCTTAAACATGCATTGGTAATCTACATATTAAATCTTCAATCTGCATGAGAAATTTTTTGTCAACAACAACCAATCAGTTTAATTTAAATATATTTTCTCAAACAAACAATGGAAATGAAAACCCAAAAATATCCAAAATAACGTATGAGATTTCTCGTTAATGAACCAATCAATCAAAGTGAAAATAAATTAAAACATGTAACGTTCTAACGACCTAGATCTTTTATCTAAAACGCAAAACTTTGAAAATATTTCGCTCAAAATGGTATTAATGTCAGGAATTTTAATTTTCCCCTCATCATGTTCATTATGTGTTAGATTACAGGAATATTTAAGATATCATGATAAGAGCATCCCATTAAATAAAGTTTATAATTGAATTTTCAATATTACTTCATGTGATTATGTCTGGAAATTGAGTGACATAATGAAATGCAAATCAACAAGGAGAAAACGATTAAGGAAAATGTGATTAAATTTAAAAAATAAATCGAAATTTAAATAAATTTTATTTCTAACATTTAAAATCTATTCTTTTGGAAGAAGTTTGAGATTTTCCATTGTTGATGTTCAGAAGCGCGCACAGAAAAAATTTAGAGAGAAGAGGGGCTCCAAAGCACTAAAACATTCTTGTCAAACACAGTTTAAAATGAAAACTTAATCAATTTTTGCCTAAGGTGTAAGCTTAAGACGCATTTTTTTGAGTTTTTTTCCTAGAATGGAGCTAGAGTTATTCTATCACCTATTAAAATATGGCAAATGAAAAATTTGCACCAACAAACCTAATATTGGGTTCGCCGATAATCGAGTTACAGACATATTCCTTGATCATGGAACACACTATATTTCACAATGATTAAAGGACAGATATTGAGCTATATGAAGTCTCCTATCTTTTAGCAAGCAATAGGGTGCCATTATCAAGAAATACTTTATAACAAGGGTTGGATGCTACCGTTGACTGTATACAGTTTGTTCGTCAGAACAACTAAGATATCCATTTGGCTAGTGATATCTCGTTGCTGTTGCCAGTAGTATGTGATATCCCCCACAAAGACTAAAAACAATTTTACAAATCAGCAAAAGGTGATCCCTCCATAAAACTTTAAAAAGGCCTTAACCCCCTTGTTTTCCATAATTTTTTTAATATTATAAAAAAAATAATTTAAATATAAGTAAATCGACAAGAAACAAGGCAAACAAAAAATATATCTTGTTTTTTGTGTTTGTTTTCATTATCTACACAAAAACAATTCTTTCGCACATAGCTTTAGATGAAAAAAAGATAAAATTCATCAAATTAATAGACATATTATCTCACAAAAAGTTAAATGAAACCAGCAATATTTTAGATTTTTTCAATTTTAAATTGACAAAATTGAAATTCAATTGAAAAAAACTAGTTCAGTTATTTGTAATTGTATTTGTACTAGGGTTTCTCATTTCCCGTAGAAATTCAAATCCCGGGAAGCCGGGACAAAAAATATTAGATTCCCGGGATCCCGGGAAATCCCGGGAATGGCTAAAAAGCTAGATTTTTCTAATTGGGTGGTAGAAAAATGTGTCAAATAAAAACCACAAAAAATGCGCTATTGATATTTAATTTTCCATTAGAAAAACTAAATAAAATAAAAACTAAATAAAAAAGAATACCTACATAAAAACATAACAAAAATAAATTCATAATACTAATGTTTAAACAATTTTTCAAAAAACTAGGTTGTCAATGGCGCCATCACTCAATTTTGTCCGAATTTTCGTGACGAAACGTCGATTGAACCATCCATTGAACCATCCGTCCAAGAGAACCATTAAACATTAATTAAGAGAAATGAAGCGCAAGTTTTAGGTAGATTTCTCTGAAAAATTTACCTATTTTAAGTTTGATTGGTTTTAATTTGTTGTGTTTATATGTGCCAAAAAAGCCATACAAAAAAACCATGATGCCATATGTATCAAAAAAAAAACATTTTCCTAATTTTGAACGAAATTAATTACTACAGAGGGAAAAGAATTAAAAACTACTCGATTTTCGAGTAAGAAAACTTTTAATATCTTTGAAAAAAGTACAAAAAAATGTTAATAAAAATTAGCGGGATACCCGGGATCCCGGGATGAAATCCCGGGAAAACGGGATGAACATGTACCTCCGGGATCCCGGGATCCCGTTTGAGAAACCCTAATTTGTACTTGTTCAAAAAACTTGTTTATTAATATCATTAAATAAATTTCGTTTAGCTTCGTTTTTTTATTATTCGTAAGTCATGTGCCTGACATGTGTGTGTATATATGTGCTAGGGCATTTTCCGACATATACACAGCATGGAACGCATCATGTGCATGACATGTATTATCAACGATTCAGTGCACGAAGATTTTGTAACAATCATAATTAATGCACATTTCATGCAATTTTTCAAAATGGTTTTACTGGTTAGGACCCTTAGGACCCATAAGGACGTAAAAATAAGTAGAGGTAAGATTTAAAAATGTGTTTACAGATCAAAGTAGTTTGATGTTAGGAGAAAAGAGGCAAGGCTATTCTTGTAAAAATCCATCAAGGGTTCTGGAAGTTATACTCGAAAAAAGTGGAAAAAAAAATCAAAAATTTGCGTTTTTTTTTAATTTTGCCATATGCAACGAAATAAATTTTGAACAATAAATGATTGCAAATTTTTTTAATTTCCTGGAGCGCGTGGTAAATTCCCTTTCTTTTAAGTTAAAAAACTTGAATTTTGTGCAAGTTGCACCAAGTTATTCAGGTTTTCCCAAAAAAAGGCAAAACTAAGAATTTGGAAAAAAATTTTTTTACTAAGAATAATTTAGATTCTGCAACATAATTGATTTATACAGATTTTCAAATAAAAACTGCGAACCATTTTGTGTTTTCCTTATTTCAACCGCGTTTATGATATTTTTCTTTTCTTTTTTGTGCCGCATCGTAAATAATATTTTTCAGGTTCAGTCTTTCTCAAACATCAGTTAAAAATTCTTTTAAAATAGTAAAGTGTAAAGTTAAATTTATTTAAATGGCTTCTCAAGAAGTTTCAAGTGTAAAAATAGTCCAAATTCATTTTGTTTTATTTGAGGAATTTTCATAATACATCCTGCTAAAAAAATCACTCCATATATAAGAATTGCATACCTTCATTACTTTGGCATAAAAGTGAATGAAGATAAACCATGGATGCCGAGAAATAGTTATGTCAACTGCAACTTAACACATTGAAGATGGTACAATAAAGAAAATGTCAGAACTTATATTATTCTTAGTAAACATTTTTTTCCAAATTTTGAGTTTTGACTTTTTTGGGAAAACCTGAATAACTTGGGGCAACCTGCACCAAATTTCGTGTTTTTTAATATAAAAAAAGGATATTGAATTAACTGTACGTTCCAAGAAATTAAAAAGATTTACAATCATTTTTTTTTTCAAAATTTATGACGTTGAATAAAGTAAAATTTTGGAAAAACAAAAATTATTGATTTTTTTTCAACTTTTTTCGAGTATAACTTCCAGAATCCTTGATAGATTTTTACGAAAAAGCTCAAAATGTTTGTTAAGCCGGCTCTACACGATGCGGTGAACGTTTGATTCAAATGTTTGCCTCCAACGTTTGGGTCAAACAATCGACGATTGATATGGCAAATGTTCTGCTACATGATGGGACGATTGTTTGATTCAATACATTTGATTCAAACGTTGGTTTCTTTGTTAAATTTGCGTTTCTTTGTTAAATTTTTGTTTCTTTGTTAAATTTGCTAATATTTATGAACAAATTTAATGTATACATTTATGACGTAACATTTTTTAATGAAACAGTGTTTACAGATGGCACTGTAATAAAGAAAATTAGAAAATTTTTGTAAATAGAAACTATTATAAAAAAGGAGCATGTACCCAAAAAATGATGTAAAACATGTTCTCATATTTATTTTAAAATTTTAAGGAACATTAACCAGTTGAAAAGGTTATTTACACAATTTTAATTAAAAAGATTGAGAATGATTAAAAATATGCGCCAATTTTAACAAGAAAAAAATA